>ML741833.1:0-125897 GCA_009193525.1 Aspergillus sergii | reverse complement strand
GCTGAGACCCCGGAGGATCTTGACAAACGATTCTACTACACCAACTACAAGCGCACCGCTGAGACCCCGGAGGATCTTGACAAACGATTCTACTATACCAACTACAAGCGTACCGCTGAGACCCCCGAAGATCTTAACAAGTAATCTGCTAATGGTGACTACTACGACCATGATGCTTCCTGAAGTTTCAGGAACAGCTCGACCAGACAGTTGCTGTGGTTTCTGGTGTTGTTACCTTCCTCCTCAGGCCTTCCTTTCTCCCTGTTCTATCTCACCCTTCCCAATTAAGATAAAAGGGTGGTCACCCCGGGATCAGGTTGATTCTGAGATATTCCCTCTCTCGCATGATTTGCTTTTAATTCGCAGACTGCTGGCTGTCCTGTCTCTCATTTCTACCCCTCCACTTGTTTTGTCTTTGGTCTCCAGCCCACAGTCTTTTCCTATATCCCGAATCTATTTCCTCCCTTTTCAAACCAAAGAAGCGCAATACCTGAGCAAGGGTTGCTAGCACGAATCCAAGCTCACCGCCACAAGTCTTTCTCGGAAATGGTATTCGTGGCTCTAAAATTTTCGGCCCTATTAGTATGGTGCAGCGAGATGCCTCCTTTACTTCTTATTCCGCTCACAAATTCACCCAGAGCTATTCAATAAACTTTCGGTTATTTTCTCTGCATGCAGTTCTGTAGGTCAATAATGCAAATGCCAATATTTATGACACCTACTTGAGCAGCTTCTCTTCACCGCTACTTCTGGGGATACTTGCATTATGCAGTGAGAGATTTCCGTCTTGTCGCAGGCCAAATTCTGTCTCTCCTTCAATGTTCTGCCAAATCTGTTTATTTAACCAAAGAGTAGCTGTTGTTTAAAAAATAGGGTTTCGCACTTGATCCTAATAACGCAAACATATCCCGCCACTACGGCTATACACTCGTAGAAGGGCTGCAAACCTGCCAATTAGGTACTAGTGAAAATCATGAGTACCAAAGAGTAAAATTCATACAAAACTATAGGGGTACATTGGGAACTCGTTGCTGTATCACTAGGACTACGCGAGATAGCATATTATGTAACCGCCAGGTACTGTACCGATAATTGTGATAGACCTAGAGAACGAGTTGTTCGACAAGAAGAAGCCTATCGAGGCATACCTCAAACAGCATAGCATCTATCCCAAGGAGACTCTTTATCTAAGCGTGATTAAGGGCCTTCATGATCTGAAGAAGTTGACCCCTCCTGCTTTGGTCGGTGGGAAGAAATATTCATCGGGATCCCGTTGGATACGTATGCCAAATGTGCGAAGCCAACCTGGCGTTGACCTATGCCCAGACCGATGTTAAGAGCCACGCATAGCCTTGGGTGGAATGTCAGACTCACTAGATAGGGTTTTGGCTACTAAGGGGTCCCTGTCGGCCAACGAGGAAGCCTTTTATGCTAGGGGCAAGTAATATTCAAGGGGTTGCTTGTGAGTCTGGAGTTGTCTTTCTTTTGTTAGGGCTCGGTTGTGTATGTATGTATATATGTATGTATGTACCACGGTTGTGTAATCTATCATGTGCATGGGAAGCTCCATCCTTTTGAGTTACTCGTAATTCACCGAAGACACTAGTAGGGCTGGCTCCGTTCAGCGGCCCCAGAATAAGCCCACCGAGTATAGTCTCAAAGACCAAGTCTAGCCACTTTTCTTCTGCTGACGCTACCTAGTTTTCTTTATGGCAGATCGCATACTAGCACTACTTTAAAACCGTTACATGACGTCAGCTAGAAGCTAGGCAGCTGCTATGAGGACAGAGTGGTCATTTGGATCACACACCCATAGATTACCCTATATAAAGCACCGAAACACCTCCACATCTAGATATCAATCATCACAACCTCATATCTTTACAATAACAAAATCCCACCATGACCGACACACTCCTCTCCATCCTAACAGATGAAACCTGGTCCTGGGACCCATACGAAAACCAAATCAAATTCAACACAGACGGCACAGGCACAGTACTACCTCACTTTTACATCCCAACCCCTAGCCCAAACCAACATCAACACTAACAAACCCACAGCTAATCTGCCGCCTCGAACTCGTCGTCTGGATCGCCGCAGAATTTGACTGGAAGCCCAAAAACCCAGAATGTCTCTCCCAACCTATCGACCTACCCACTAATCCCCCAAGACACCCGTCTCAGCTCACCCAATTCAACATCGAGATAACACTCACCAAACGCCGTACTGCTGCGCTGGGAGACACGGCAAACCGTTACGTCATTAATGAGCAACTCCTGACGGATGGGGCATTCCTGCCGAAGGAGTATACGGTTAAACTCGAGACTGGGCAGTTTCTTTGCGCGTCTGATGTTGGGGGGAGGTATAGTGATTCGCCGAGGTTTAGGACTCGTTTAGTCTTTGATAAGTCGCCTTATCCGCCGAGGGAGGAGTGGAAGGAGATGGATGGGGGCGTAGATGCGAATCGGTTTTGGGAGTGGAGGGAGTTTTGCTCGAGGAGGTTGTCTGAGAAGACGGGATTGCTTTCGAGGATTTTGGGGAGTTTAGGTGGTTGATATGGATGTAGGATGGGATTGGTGTGAGGTTGGATATGGGACTTTGGTTTGGTTGGTGGGCTTTGTATGATTGGCCCTTGTATTGATATGGACTTTGATTTCCTAATGGTGTTTTATTGTGATTGGTAGAAAGACTATGTTTATTATAATACTCAGAATAAATCATTTGATATATATTATTATTCCGGAGTATCTACCACTAAGCCTGCTCTTCCTTAATATGGAAGCTCTTCAACTTATAGAATCCGTCAAACGCGTGCGGTCCCAACGTACATCCAAGGCCAGAGTTCTTCCATCCAATCCAGGCCAGGTCCTATATCAATTCAATCAGTATCAAAGCTCTCACGAACCACGGACAAATAAGGGAAAACATACCGGACTCGGATAATCACACCGGTTGATATACACAGTACCCGCATCAATCTTCTCAATCAAAGCCTCTCCAGCCTTGATATCCTTCGTCCAGACACTAGCCGTAAGACCGTAGTCACTATCATTCATGAGTGTCACGGCCTCCTCATCAGAAGAAACTTTCATGACAGGGATAACAGGACCAAAGGTCTCTTCACGCATGGTGACCATGTCATGCGTGACATTAGTAAGGAGCTTCGGAGCGATATAGTTGCCTTCAGCGGGAAGGGAAGTAAATGTGGTGTTTTCAGGTGTGGCGTCAATAGCACCTTTAGATAGTGCATCATCGATGTGGGACTGGATGTTCTTCAGAGCCTGCTTGGAGATTACCGGACCAGTTGTGGTGGCCTTGTCGGTTGGGTCGCCGAGTTTGTAACTACTTTTCGTTAGTCCTTCTTGATGCAATTTCAGATAAACTAGAGGTAGTTCTACTAACGCGCTCAGCTCCTTCTGTACTTCGGTGATGAAGTTGTCGTAGATATCGGCGTGAACGTAAACACGTTCAATTGAACAACAGCTCTGTCCCGAGTTAAAGACGGCCCCGTCGACAACCTGTGCTGCGACGTAGGCTATATCGGCATCTGGTCTCACGTAGGCTGGGTCATTGCCTCCTAGCTCGAGATTCACCGGAACGACACGGCGGGCGGTTGCTTCGCGTAGGCGGAGTCCACCGGCCGTAGAACCAGTAAAAGAAACAAGCTTGATCTGGGGGAGCTTGACTATTTCGTCAAGGACATCGAGCGAGCCGACATGGAGGAGTTGGAGGACGTTGGTGGGTAGTCCAGCTTCATGGAAATACGATACGAGCCGTTCGCCGAGTAGTGGGGTCTGGGGAGATGGACGGAGAAGAACAGTGTTTCCGGCGAGGAGGGCAGGAAGAAGAGTGTTCACTGTGATCAGATACGGATACTATGGATGATTAGCTCGTAGCCAGAGACTGAATGCAATTCAGAACATGTCGCCTTACATTCCACGCAGTCGAAATCAAAGTGACACCAAGTGGTTCCTTTTTTAGGAACCGTCTGAAGCCATTCTCTGCCTGTCCGGGGAGATTCTTCAGGCTGTCATCTGTAATACTGAGCAGGTAGTCTGCGCGCTTGCGCATGGTGTCAATCTCCTTTGTGCAATAGGCGATTGGGCGGCCCATTTGAGCCGTGAGTTCATTGGCAAGTGTTTCTTTGTTTGCATCGATAATGTTCAGTGCCTTGACAATAATCGCCTTTCGATCAGCCAAGGAGAGCTTTTTGTAGGACTGGAAGGCATTCTCCGAGGCTTGTGCAATAGCTCGAGCTTCGTCGAGGGAAGTCCCCGGGTGCTCGAAAATGACTTTGTTTGTGGAAGGGGAGAGTGTGCGAATTTGGTTGGCCATCTTGGATGTTGTATATGGGTTTCACGATAGGTGAGAAGATGTACAGTGTTGAGAGGTTTGTAGGCTGCGCAGCTCAGATATAGGTAGAACGTTATCGATAATAGCGCGCTCCGATAACAGACTGCCCAAAGTGGGCGCGGTAATTCCCCATGGTGGATCCAACTAATTCTCTAGCCTGGATCTGAACAGTTCACTTGGATTCCCCAGAATTCTAGCAGTCTCGTCCAAATTTCTTGCCCATTATAGTCATATTCATGACTTTACAAAGCGTACCCCTATCAAGTTCACAATTTTTGTGATACACTATAGGCCGCGGCGCATTTCTAGATACCCGTAACTCCGATTCTAACAGCCCATCATTTATATTTCACCAAGAATATGTTTACAAGCGACCTTTGCAATGAGCGTACCATCATGCTGTTTCCCGGCTCGTGATAATCCATCTTTAGCGAGCTCGGCATCGAAAACTCCCATCGCATGTCGACGGTTGATCAGCTCTGTCATCACAAACTCATCATACTCCGGATGACCTTGTAAGGCCAGAACACGCTGCGGCATATAGAGTCCTTGCACCTCGCATCGAGGACTAGATCCAAGATTCACGCATCCTTGAGGAACGTCGTAAACAATATCCCGGTGCATCTGATGTATATCCTATATCGGTCAGCTAGGACCTATAACTCCTTCAAATGACTTACCAATGAATCCTTCGAGAACAGCTGCTTCCCAATATCAGTCAATTGGAATGGCTCGACTGAGATCTCCCATCCCTCGTCGTTCCGGCCCACGCGTGCTCCGAGAGCACGCGCAACAATCTGGTGTCCAAAACATATACCGACAATGGGCTTCTTGTGCTGCTCGTGTATGTCGTGGACGTATTTCGCCAACTCGTTGATCCATGGTACGTCTGCATGCGCATCGTGTCCTGGACTTGTTAGAACAATCCGATGTGTGACTGAGAAGACGTACTGCTCCCTGTCAACAAGAGTGCGTCGAAGTCCTCTGGCTTAGGATATTCAGATTTGTTCACCACATCCCAATTAGTTGTTTGAATCTCTATATCAGTAACTGCAAGCCCTTGGAGTCCTGTATTCAACCAACGATTGAAAATCGCGCCGTAGGTCCCATAGCGAGCGAGAACGGGGTCAATGGGCGTGTCGGTCTCCAGGATAGCAACTCGGATGATGCGCGTCATGATAGCTCAAGTGATGAATGGAATCAGTGTATTCTGAGTCTCTGGATATCAGTAGCGCATTCAATTATACTTAGAACAATCACAACAGTAATCACGAGGCATCATCCTTCAGCAACTTGCCATTTAAGGTAAGTGGGGCGTGAGCTTTATCGATAAGCGCGGTCTTTTTTTCCCCCGCAGCGCGGTCCGCGGAATGTTTACTTACACTTGATCTTCTCCAACTGCGGCGCGGTTAATGTCGCATCGACCGCTCTTTATGAGGCGGCACAATGAAGAAACCAGTGGTTATTCGAGCAGCGTCAATGCGGCTGATTACGCCATGAGAGCTAAGCCGTCGCATCAAGGCTCGGTGGCTCCGCAGTCCTCTCCGGACTTCTTTAAAGCTCTGCCTTGGCCAGTTTCTCTTTCAAAACCAATCTGTGAAGCAAATTAAGAATTAGAAACAATGGCCACAAACGTCACATTAGAGAACCTCTCGAGTCTCCTGGCCGACGATATCAAAGTCAAGGTCGCT
Organism: Aspergillus sergii; assembly: GCA_009193525.1. Classification (NCBI taxonomy): domain Eukaryota; kingdom Fungi; phylum Ascomycota; class Eurotiomycetes; order Eurotiales; family Aspergillaceae; genus Aspergillus; species Aspergillus sergii. The sequence goes on along the minus strand of ML741833.1, from coordinate 119,850 downwards.
GGCATTGACTGCGATGGCATCCTCCGCGGCAAAGTCATGTCCAAGGAGAAATTCCTAGGCATTGCGGAAAAGGGATTCGGGTTCAGCTCTGCAGTTTTTGGATGGGACATGCAGGATGTCCTCTATACAACCGATGCGAACATTGCGCCCAAGGACTCTGGGTATGTGGACTTCATCGCAGTTCCAGATTTGAGCACATTTAGGAGGATACCCTGGGAGGATGACATCCCCTTCTTCTTGGTGCGGTTTATTCAGAACGGTCAAACTGTTTCCGCAGATGGCCGGAATATGCTCAAATCTATATGCGATAAGCTTGCGGCAGAGAATTGCCAGGGAATGGCCGGTGGTAAGTGCCTCATTTGTACCGATATTCCCTAGTTTATCTCTAACACGATTAGTGGAATTGGAATTCATGAACTTCCAAACCCCCTCAGAAGACGGATACAGCAACGGCTCCCAAACCCAGAACATCGCAGCCTTCCTCGAAAAGAACACCCCTGGATCTCTGCGCCCGATAACTGCAGGCAGTTTCTCCTACAGCGCAACGCGACCAGTGGCGTTTAAGAAATACTTTTACGACATCTTCAATACCTGCGCACAAATAAACTGTGGAATCGAGGGGTGGCATACGGAGGGAGGACCTGGCGTATATGAAGCAGTGAGTTACCTTGACAGGCAACCAAATGAATGTGTCGCTTATTTGGCAGGCCCTCAAAGTATGCGACGTTCTCGAAATGGCAGACAGAGTATCCTTATTCAAGTAGGCAATCCTTCCCTACTACCCCTATATAAACTAACAGTCGAAGGCTCCTGGCAAAATCAATAGGAGTCGAGCACGGCATTACGCCCTGTTTCATGGCCAAGCCGATTCAAGGTCAACCAGGCAGCTCCGGTCACATCCACGTTTCGCTTTGCGATCTCGACGGCAAGAATCTGTTTGCTCGGGAGACTTCGGACAACAACGCCCCCTGGCCTGATGCAGTTGGGCTGTCAGATCTGGGCCGCCAATTCCTCGCTGGTCTTTTGGAAGCATTGCCAGACATCATGCCTCTATTCGCACCGACCATCAACTCCTACAAACGGCTGGTAGAGAACTTCTGGGCACCCGTAAATGTGAGCTGGGGTCTAGAGGACCGCATGGCCTCGATCCGTCTCATTACACCACCGGTATGTAAGCCTGGCGCGACGAGATTCGAGGTCCGTATTCCTGGAGCGGACTTGCACCCCCACTATGCACTCGCTGTTATCCTCGCCGCTGGCTGGCGCGGTGTGCAAAAGAAGCTGGAGATCAAGGTACCGCCTGTGTCGGCCATGAAGAAGGATAACACTCGTCCGGAATTGTTGCCAAACACTCTTGAAGAAGCTTTGAAGCGCTTCAACGCATCTGATAGTGTTGCACGCGAGATACTGGACGGGGAGTTTGTGGACTTCTTCACCGCAACTCGTGAGCATGAGTTGCGGGTGTGGAGAGAGGCTGTGACTGACTGGTAAGTGGATAGCCTGGTGAGCAACGTGAATAATGACTAACAGTCAATAGGGAGTTTAAGCGGTACATTGAGACGGTGTAGATGGATATTGGGAGGCATGATAAACATGACTAGATCAATGAATCGGTAAAGCTGTACTGTACATAGCAAAGTATATACCTACAATTACATGTTTTTATGTTCTTTGTTCCCTGTTTAAGGAACGTAGAGTATGTTGGGGTGGTGAAACGTCTGTATGAATCACATGATGAGAAAGATACATTATTATGCTAATTAAGTACAAAGTAACTTGTATTGACTGGGTATATCATGACATTGCTCATTCTTCGTCATTTGCGTCTTCCACTGATGCAGAGCCCTTGGACGGAGTGGGTGTTTGAGCCCTATCTTGTCCATCTGCCTCCTCCTTGTTGTCCTGGTTATCCTGTGTATTGTCGTTCTTGTGGCTCTCGTTGCCCTCCGGTCCATGCTCTGGTGGCTGTTTCTGAACAGTCTTTCCCTTGCCCTTGCCGTTCTCTAGCGGCTTCTCGGCTTCGCTCTTAAAGTATTCCGTTCCAGATTCCTCTACTCCAGGCGTCACACCGTCCTTTCCTTTCTTCTTGGCTTTCGCTCTGCGAATCAATCGGTTATGGTACTCTTTCTTTTCGACCTCGGGATTCTCATCCAAGATCCGTCTAGCAGCCTCCCGTCCAACCACAGGCAACCGATCAACTCCGTGGACCCCCTGAGGAACAAGCTTTGGATCCAGCAATCCGACCTGGACCAGAACACTAGCCTGGTCCCAATATACATGCTCAGAGTACAGTCTACCCGCCCGCAGGCTGACAATGCTAACGAGGATAACCTCCACCTGCTTATTAGTAGGCGGCACACCGGGCAACATCCAAGGAACCTCCTGTGTATGCTGGAATGTCGCGTGCAATTCATCAGCCACCCGATCAACCCCGATTGTCCGCGAAATTAACCGCAACCGCATCGAAGGCGGTAGCTGACGCAGGAAGTTCTGCTCGTAGAACCGCCGCAAAGCGTGGTTGCCGATGCCCCCACTTACCGTGGGGACGTATGTTACCGCGGGGTTGATATGGTTCACATATGGTTCCATGGTGTTGGACAGGTCCATGGAGAAGAACTTGGCTATGTAGACCAATTAGCTAATGTTCTGGGAAGCATTTGTACACTGGAAGACAAACCTTCAAGGTGTTCCTCCCATCTCTCTTCCAGATCAATATCCTTGTTGAATCCTCTCCTGAGGACTTGCAACGTTCGACTAAATGCCAGATCGCACGCCAATCGATCATATTCGTCTAAATCATGCTCTGCAAATCCGGGCTGCACATACTCATACGTATACGCGGTATGACCGATGTTCAACCGCTCACCGGTTCCCATTCCTGGGTTGATCTGCCGCGTCCTGCGCTTCTTCTTCCCCTGCAGTCCCACCACAGTCGGAGTAGTCGTCACGTCGACAGTGGTCCCCGCCAAATGCGTCAAGATCCGGACGGAAGGTGGGTATCGCGACCTGGTGTCGGGAATGTTGGTGGGATAATAGGTGACCAAAGCACAAAGGCGACTACAGTTGGTGGGTTTGAGATAGTAGTCCAAACAGAATGAGGCAGCGTCTCCGAAGGCTGAACATGGTAACAACATCAGCCCTATTCACATTCTATCTAACGACCAATGTATAATAAGGAAGCAAAGAGAGCGAACTCACCAAGCACAGCATAATTCTCGCCAACCCCCAATCCCTCCTTTACACTTTTTAGTCGGGCAACATACTCTCTTTGGTCACCATCATATGGAACATAGATCACATCGAAACCCTCATCGCGCCAGTTCCGCAACGTCTCCGTGTCGAAATCCGGTGTCTCAGCTGAAATGCACAGTCGCGCTTTACCGGAGGCGTTGTTGTATAGGAAGCCTGTTGCTCCCGGTGCGTTGATGGAAATGGTGGCCATTTGCCTTTTCTTGCTTATTTTTGTCTTCGGTCCCTTATGGATAATGCTTTACCGCGGGTGTATTCGGTGGAAATTCGGAAGCTCAGGAACAGCACCGCACATGGGAAAGGATGGGTTGTGGTTGATATACTTGATATCAATCAATTGGTGAGGGTGGCTACGTCATGGGGTGTCACACCGTATACGTCATCGCGGGTGGATCAGATGATTGAGTGCTTCCCTTTTATAGTAATTTGTGTACATTTTATATCGTCTTGGAGTGTATTAATCAAGGTCCGTGGGCTCACTTCATTGTTAAATTCCCTTAAAAAAGAAACATGGTAGGTCTATGTTTCGGTAGTTGTGCACAGCGGTACATACATGGACCTACTGTGTTTCTAGGGCTAACCACGCATAGTAGTAGTCGCGAAATTCATTAACCTCAGTGATATATACTTGTTGCTGCTATATAAAAATTCTAGAATACTTTTTAGCATGGACGCCCAACGCTCGTACCTCAAAGAAAAAGTTGCTCCAGTCTCGCTGTGTAGATAGTGTTAAGTAGAAGATCATTGGGCTTACCCTATAGAATCCTCTGCAGCTAAGAAACCGGCACATACCACCATATAGCCTGGAAAATAGGGCTTCCCGCCCGCTCAGCCGCAGTCAAGCCACAGTCCTGCTACAACTTTACCGCCAAGCGAGGTACAACCTTATCCAAGACGACTTACTAAAACCAACTCACCAATGTGATACTGTTGGTATATTAACACCGAGACTCCTTTTAAATCCTTGGCTGATGGTATACTAGTCCTCGCACTGTATATCTTCCCATTCCCATTAGCCGTAGCAAAGTACACAGCCTGGAGGTTGAATGGTGTGGCCATGGCGTGCTGTACAGTGGCTGCACTCTGTATGTATTCTCCCGGTTTACACTTTCTGATGCACATCGCTCATGGGTACACTTCTAGTCTTCGACACTGAATGATTAATGTGACTGGCCCATGGAATCAGTTTCACGGAACACATCACGTTGTACCCATTGTGTTTCCAATTCGTTTGCATCCTATTCTCGGACATCATTAGACAAACTCTGAACTCCATAGCAGTCCATAAAATCAGTCCGCATTCATCACCAAGTTCAGAAATCAAAGAACGATCTTCATGATTATCAACTTTGACTTCTACTCCATACAGGCAACTACAATATCTCACCGAGTTTTCTAGTACCCCACTATTCCGATCAGACCAGTCTAATAGTTGAATATAGTGCCGAAGATCCCTTCTCGGCAAACCCTGTCGTGCCGAGTACCCACATGATTTTAGACACGTTCTTTCGACACAGCTCGTGAACATGGGGGGCTGTATCAAAGCAGCGACGGTCGTTGTTCTTTTTGCGAGAATCAGTGGACCTGATTCATGAGTGATGTACAGTGCATGTGCGATATCAGATATCACATACGAGGCTCTCCACTCCATACCAGAACACTCGGACGATGAGCGCCAAGTCAATAAATCCTCTTGGCTACAAAGGTCCCATTCAACAAATGCATCTCATTGCCAAAAAAGATCAAATTGACTCTTGCCAATCCAAGCCGGTTTTCTTGTCTCCCTATTTCTTCGGCATCTGCCATGATTCATTGCCCATGCTCAGGCTGCCAACAGTATGTATAAATAAAGATAACCCTACTAGTCAATGAGAGAAGCAAAAGTTCAAAAGAAAAACCAAATGCTCTCCTCTGTTCTCCTCGTCCTCTTCTCAGCGGCCGTCGGGGCAAAAACCGTGCCCAACGGCCAAACACTCACCCTTAATGGCATACCCTACTATCTCAGTGGCATCCCGATATCCAATTTCTCACACAATGTTTTCGATAAAGCAAGCGACGACGTCGACATCTTCCCATTTACAGTTATCCAGACTTCTAGCACCGTCCATAGTAGTTTTCTGAGTGAAACAATTGCCAATTTTACCCAGCAGGATGACGTGTTTCAACCTGCATTTCTTCAATCCGTCTATGTGACATCTTTTGACGAAACATCGCGAATTACCGAACTCTCTGGAAGCGAAGCTTTGCACCAGTTCGACAATAAGATGCTTCTAACCGAATCTGATGCTTCCTTGTCTACGCCCCTTCCGAATGGACCTTACTTTGCTTCCGCCCGCACAGGACACATTTTCAGAGCCTATCGTCTATACTCTGACGACTCTTTGGCGTTCATCTCGGCCGCTATTAGCGATGAGAATGATGGTTTCATCCCTATGACTGGAGTTACAGAGGGTGTCATGACGAAGAATGTCGCTGTCCCATCCCGTCTCTACTACACCCCTACTGCTGAAAAGCCTTTAGCTGGTCTCCGGCTGGCCGTGAAGGATATATTCCACGTTAAGGGTCTTAGAACCAGTGGTGGAAGCCGTGCGTACTACTACCTCTATGACGAGCAGAATGTTACCACTCCCTCTGTGCAGCGGCTCTTCGACTTGGGTGCTGTAATGGTCGGAAAGGTGGGTACTGTTCAATTCGCCAATGGCGATCGTCCTACTGCCGACTGGGTCGATCTGCACTGTCCATTCAACCCCCGAGGAGACGGATATCAATATCCCAGTGGCTCCTCGTCTGGTTCGGGTGCTGCCATTGCCGCGTATGAATGGTTGGATCTGGCTATTGGCAGTGACACGGGTGGTTCTATGCGCGGACCTGCCGGTGTACAGGGTATCTATGGTAATCGGCCATCGACTGGGGCTATCACTTTAGAACATGCCTTGCCACTCTCGCCTCCACTCGATACAGCCGGTATGTTCGCACGAAGCGCGTCGTTATGGTCAAAGACCGTCCAAGCCTGGTACCCCAACTTCAACCGCAGTTATCCATCCCACCCCAAACAACTCTATCTCTCTCGCAGCAACTGGGACGAGACGACAGCACCCGAAGCAAACGAACATCTCGAAACATTCATGCAGAGACTCGAAGATTTCCTAGACACAAACCGTACCATCGTCAACGTCACAGAACGTTGGTCCGAAACCCACAGCTCACCTTCATTAATCAACCTCCTCAACACAACCTACGCCTACCTAGTCGGCGTCGGCCAATGGAATAATCTCGCCAAAGGCTTCTTCGCAGACTACGCCCAAGCCCACGACGGCCGTCGCCCATTTATCAATCCCGGTCCACTAGCGCGCTGGGAATGGGCCCAAGCAAACGGCGGAAACGCATCCTACGACGCCGCCCTGCATAACATGACTGTCTTCCGAGACTGGTGGTCGACGTCCGGATACGGACGTTCTGATAATGATTCTTGCTCGGAAGGTATCTTCGTACACGCCTGGGCCACCGGAGCAGCAGACTACCGTAACCGGTACTTCAACCCCCCTGGGCCCCCGTTCGGATTCACAGACGACGATATCGCCATTTTCGCGGGTGCACCTGAAATTGTTGTCCCATTGGGCGAGTCGCCTTATAACAGTACCATCACGTTGCACAAGGAGTATCTCCCTGTTTCGATCGGCTTGCAGATGGCCAGAGGCTGCGATCGGGCACTTGCGGAGTTAGTGGATGATCTGGGTAAGGCAGGGATTTTGAAGCCTGTTTCTGCGGGCTCGAGATTATATTCTTGATTATATGTAATTCTGTGTATAGATCTTGGTATATGTAGATTGATATATCCGGCTAATAAATCTAACGATGATTGTGAAATAACACTCGACTCAGTGAGAAGACAGTTTCCAAGAGCTTTATTAGAGTTTCGCTGGAATGCTGTCCAACGCGTAATTATAAAACCTGGCCCTATAGGAAACAGCCCTGAATTCTGTTCCGCATTAGTAGTAATCGCAGGATAGGCTGCACACCGATAGGATGTTTGCAACGCTACTAAGCAAGTGACACAAGAGACTCTGCTTGGGGATGTTCAAGCTTAAACCGTTCCATGATGACAAGAATCTATCCAACGAAATGTTCTTTTAGAAAGTCCACTTGGACCGACGAAATACGTTCAAAGCCTTTACCGCTATAGCCATCAAAATGACCGCCAGGGAAGATGTGCAATTTCTTTGGCTCTCGAGCCCGAGAATACGCCTCCAGAGCAATATCAGTTGGAGTGATAGCATCATTGTCCGCCACAGTCATCAACAGTGGTGTTGGTGAGATACGGCTGATATGCGCTGAAGGATAATACTCGCGAGCAGCCTCGAGACTGATCAAAGAGGTCAGCGTTAGGGGTCATTTTAGCGGGAAGAGGGGGAAGTACGATTTGAGCGTGACCTCATTTTTCCAGTTTAATTTCGCTTCCCACGCACTAAAGAACTGATAGCTATCCGGAGTGGGAAGCGCAGATGGTTTCAAGGGATCTTCATCTACCACTTTCATCGTCGCAGCGGGTTTCCCTGCGGCCCGGGCCAATCTGTCTAACGTAACAGTTAGAGACATGATGAGCATTAGCGACCCTTAAGTGGACTGTCGTACCTTCCTGAAAGGATTTGTTAACGGCCTCCATCATATCAGGCCGAATGAGTCGGCCAATATTTTGCCACCCATCTACAAACGGAGCATGGGAGAGCACCACCTTCACTCGTCGGTCAACTGCTCCAACCCACAGCACATGTCCGCCGCTGTACGAACTGCCCCAGATGCCAATGCGGTCGGGATCCACGTCGGCTCGCGATTGCGCGTAGGTGATGGCGTCGGATATATCGCTGGTCTGTTGACTGGGAAGAATCTCATGGCGCGGCTGACCTTCCTTCGTATCACTGTCACCGAATCCTCGGTTGTCATATACTAAACAACTGATCGGCAGGTTCTGAGTGAAGTATTCCGCAAATGTGTCCAGTTGCATTTCTTTCAGGGCGGAGAACCCGTGAGACATGACAAGGCAAGGCAGCTTTGTTTCCGGTGCCTCTGTTGAAGGGCGGAAGAACCAACCTCGCAAGGTGACATGGTCGGCTGTTTGGAATTCAATGTTTTCATGAGGCATATTGTGTAGTGATTCAGCGTGTTTAAGGGTATTTCAGGATATCTTTAGAAGGGAAGACCTGAGCGACGTTGGGATTTCCAAAGGGTTTGAACTCCTGGCGTTCCAGAGGTTATTTAAAGCCATCCATGATCGTTTAAGGCCTCCCTTGGTCGTTTAAGGCGTGCTAGGGAGGGAAATAGACTTCCACGTCATCGGATGTCAGATCTCAGCTACACTGGACGTTAGAGGTCGAGGTCACCTCGCGCCAAGAATCAGGCGAGCCAGATGTGAAAGTCTAATTTATCCTACGACTAGCGTGGCGAGTTGCGACGCATGTGTTGGGTACGAAACTATCGGCCAAGAACTGCTCGACCAGTTTCCAGGTGTCATTGGTGCTTGTTATGGTGTAGTGGGTGGTGCGGGAATGGTGCTGAAGTCAAAGTGGCTAGGGACTCATGCAGTTAATAGCCTTATGTCAAGGTTACCTACACCAAGAACATCATGTTGTATGTAATTTTAATTGTCCATTTTGTTTCAGTTCTTGCTATATAATAAGTACCAGGATCACCCTCGCTCTACTATGACAGCTTCCGAAGCGAGCAGAGTTACAATGCCAGTCGAGACACTCTCGATTCTCAAGTCACCTATAATACCACCGCTCGCATCGACACTCTGACCAGCCCAAGTCACGCCAGTTCTTGCATCAGAACTTTGGCCCGTCAAGCGTCTAACCTTTAAGTTTGGCCCAAGACTAGAGGCAATGTTGAACTCCCTACTCGATCGGGTCGTTGTCTCGTTAAAATACTCGGTATTCAGGAGAACAAGCTTCTGGATCTGATCGTTGTCGTAAATAGCAAAATGCACGGCGGAGCTAGAATCAAGCGACGTGATTGGTGCAACCCTGGGGGCATTGAGATCTGCTACGAGATCTGCGATAAAGAGCATGCTATAGTATCTATTACACTCTGTGCGTCAGTTATGGGGGAATGTAACGTCTCCGAAGGGGACAGGCCAGGAAACTCACGTAGGGTTAATATGCGGAACAGGCGATGTCTCCGTCGGCAATGGCTCCCACGTAGAATAGTAAAAGTCACCTTTACCGTTATGGAAGAAGAATCGGTCAATCCCAGCTGTAGCCCCGGAAAGTGCGTAGTCCAGTTGCCAGAGTGCTGCTCCAAGCGTATTCGATACCCCGTCCTTTCCGTGGCATGCAACGGAGCCTGTTTCGCCCATGTGCATCATCTTTCCGAGGGGTTTTGCGGCGGATATCTGGCTGCTGTATTGGTCAAGGAGGTCTAAGGTCTGTTGATGGTCGAGGAGGTTTCTTAGGTCGACTTTGGCTGCGTCTTCCTCTGTTTATATTTTGTGAAATGTGAGAACCAACATAATAAGACGAAACGGAAAGCAATGACAGAACATGAGCAGGGGAAAACATACCCGTACATATATTCCAGGGGTAACCATGGACAGAGAAGTATTCAATTCCTGGAATGGACTGCGGTACGCCCAACCTCACTAGTTCCGAGATGCTCATGTCCGGCTTGAATAATTCTGGGCCTGCAAACGATGGAAACTGGAAGCTCGAAGCGGCGGACGAGCGAGCCTGGAGACGTGGTATCCATTCACGCATTTGACGGGCATAATCATGCACGTCGTAGTCTGCTGGTCGAAAGTCTCCATAAAGGTTCACTTCATTGCCTAGTTCGTACGCCATGACCAGAGATTGATCGATGTATTTGAAGGCACCATCGATCTCGGCTTCAGCCAAGCTGTAGCTGTCTGTAGGGTAATGAGAATTGTTAGCAAATCACAGGAGCAGGGAGAGCGAACACATACTGTTGCGGAAGTTGAGCCCAAAAATAATCGGAGTTCCAGCTGGCACGTTGTTCGTCAGGACATTGAATAGGTTCTTGTTGAACGTGACCTTGACTGCTTCGGTGCCCTTTGGGTCATTTGGGTCGTTCAGCACGATGCTACTCATCGTCTGGTTACAGTTCTCGCAAAAGTTAGCTCGATCTTGAGTATTGCCACCTATGCGTAGGATAGCTGGACTCTGAGACCGATCCACGATGTTCTGCAGAAGTTGTTTTGAAAAGGCATTGGGATTGTTCACGTCGCCGAAATAGTCGACTGCGTTGCCAAACCTGAAGCGATGGTTTTTTTAGCACCATATTTAATGGAAGAGGGAAATAGCAGCCTACTCAATGGACAGGCCCATCAGCTGTTTATCCAGAGGCACTGCGTCTGCAGCCGCTTGCTGGATGTTAAAATGCACATCCGAGCGAGAGGAAGGCGGCTTATTACTGTCCAGCGGTAGTGTAGCTACGAGCTTCGCCGCAGCAGCAGCTAGAAAAATGAAGTGAGTAAGCACCATGATGACAGTTAGCATGAGTTACAACCGTACTTCCATACTTACATCTTCAACATGCATGTTTTATACATCGACATGCTTGCGCTATGCTACATGGAAGCGGTGACATGATTGACGGGGAAATCTATGGTTAATACGGGGAATTGTCCGGCCAAGCGTGTGGGGTAGTGCCCCCCACCGGGCTTATAGCAATCTAGACACATCGTTAAGACTAGTGGATCTGCCTACTAGTACTAGTTGGCATCGTCTATTGTGACAGGGGACTTAAGAAGCCCACAGGGTAGGAGCACCAATTGGGGGATGTCAGGGTAGTGAGCCTGGATTAGGTGCCAGGTAGATATGGCGAGCATACCACCGTCCCACTATACAATCCTTACTAAGATAATCATGCTGGAAATGATCCAAAGACCCATCGATTTCACAGGACAACTGACCAGCACAGCTTATGATGCAGATCTAACTAAACGCGGGCCCGGCTGAATATCTACAGGATGATAGAGAGGTCCTGACTCCCTCTAAACCTGGCTATATTGAGTGAATTCATTGACTGGGATCATCTATCTCTGCCACTGGGGCACCAGCTGTGACAGGGGTGGTTCTGAGACCGTCCCGTAAAGTGATCATGGTCATAACTATCAGTATTCATTAGTTCTTTTTCTCCGTCCACTATCTGCCCGTTTGCTGGTGAGTCGGAGCTGGTGAGTATCTCCGTGGCCGTATCCAGCGGGTCATTCCGCTATACTTTTGCCCTAGTGGGTCAATCATTCAGCCCTGACCTACTTAGAGATGCTATCTCGTTGATTGTATACTTATTACCTCACAAGCATTACAGGTCGTCAGAGACCAGGCATGGCTTCTTGCAGGAATTGCACGAGAATGACTTCCTTGTTTGTGAGCAGAAATCCAGCACGGGCATGGAGTTTGTGAGTATGATGCTGCGAGTAGGCAGCGGCGATTGAAAATACTTTCTATCCACAGTTTTAGCCTTCTGGTCTTGGCTCTTTATATATTGACATAGATTTTGCAACTGAAAACTAGGTCCCGGGTAGCAACACGTGCAGAATACCATAGGAGAAGACAGCTTCTTTCTTCTGGGAATCGTGAATGGGTTACTGCTATTGAGACGGTTGATATACCATCTTCAAAGCTAAGGCCTTTAGCTGTCGTGGAAGATCCAAGTCATGTATTTGGTCAGATCTCGAAACCTCCGGCAGTCTTATACAGCCGAGTTCCTATAAAATTGCGCCAGGATTGCCCAGGGACTAAGACTCCTCAAGTATTAGTCTCTGGCCTGGAGGACCCATATTATTCTCGGACGATGCTATAGTGACTTCTATACAATCTCATACACGATATGTCTAGCCAACAGGTACTACCATAATCGTGCATATCATCACCAAGATACCAGGGCGAGTCCCGGTAGTAGTAGACCATAGCTATACTATAGCAACCTGGACGATTACACTTGTATCATAGAAGATCCTCAGAGAGAATTATCAGACGGGTAAATAACACGGAAGATGTCTGTATCTACAGGATTCCTATCCTTCGCTCGTCGTGAGTTCCTGCGTTCAGCCGGGAAGAGACTCGCGAGAAACTATATCACCATTAATCTAGCCTCTCCAGGTATAGAAGAAATACTTGTATTTGTCGTATCTGTTTATTAGGTATCTTTATTAACGCGGCGGCAGGCAGACAGCTCAAAATATGAATAAAGGCAACACCAGTACTCATTATAAGACTGCAGCAGTTTCTCTCATAACATTTCAAATGTCTACTCGAAAAAAGAGTCTATATAGATGACTTAGTTCTCTAAAGAGAGCTGTCTATATAGTCCTCACTCAACAACAGCAATCCCTAATAAAAGTCTTGGGTTTGAAGTTCCTCTGAGAGTTAACGATCAAAGACTACAGAAATGTTCCAGCCTGGGCTGTTAAATCTTCGCGCCTAAGATATACTATCACTTTAAAAATTATTTGATAATCTGATAACAGGCACCGACTCTTTATCGGATACAGCTGATCTGATCTAGTCATTAACTGCATATTATCTAGTCGCCTTTCATTGAATGAGACTCGCCAGTGGATAGTAGAATGGCGTATGATGGTTGCAGCGGTTGTGTACTCAGAATTTAAATGCACCGTTAGTATACATGATAGGGTGTCACACTATATGTATGTTATTAGGGTAGTAGATTTGAAGACCAAATATCTTTATTTCCCTCAGCTTATAGTCATAATTACCCTTTCAAGCATAACAGGTCCTGCTTTCATGAGTACAGACGCTAGTGAAACAGCTAAATACAACAGACTACAGCGGATAATCAGCGGTAATGAGTGAGTATGGCGTTAAGAGGTGGTTTACTAGTCGCGGTTCTGCTGCTCCCACCTGATTTCCCTTTACCCCTCACATTTGTCAGGGCATGAGTCAGTCTGCTGATACCCAGAGACCAAGGCCCGAAGAAAGAAAGAACAGAGCACCTGTCAGATACTAGGGTTCCAGGACCCCCGAAGGAGTGGAAGCGTACGCTGTTGATGAGGCATGGTGGTGCTTCTATATATGTTGGCGCGCTGAGACAACACACCAAACACGGTTACCCGAGCATCCAAGATTAAGCCAACACGACCAAATATCTATCAGACATCAAGGGCGATAAAGCGAGAGGCCTCAGATTCTGCTAGGCTTGTTTCCCTCAAAGACCGGTCAAGCCCAACCAGGACAGGGCTATCCTTAAGGGGAGGTGCATAACGAGCACAGACAACATACAGTAGGCGGTCAACTGCGGCAGAATGGCGGTACTTGCTGATGAGACTATCGTGAATGTCATAGAGGCGATCTGATGAATTATCCAGCATGATCTACACCAGCGAAGCTATCGATTATTCTGGACCAAGAGCCCGCATAGGAGCGCCTTAGCGCCAGGAGAGGCATATGGTCGAACCCCATTGTATGGACAGTCATATTGATTTATCCCTAATACCTTGAATGGGCTCCACCAAAAGTACATCAGTCCTCGGCATCTGCAGCCCATACATGGGCACAAAGGGAATCTAAGTTGCTAAACACAAAAATGAGTGGCCACAGCAAAATCACCGATCCTCATAACCAATTGTATAATCCAAGGAGTAATTACAACGTATCATCAACTAGCCAACAGTATGATCCTGTTGCGCCGCGCTATGCTATAAGCGTACATCGAAGGTAAGGTATCTTATGTCACAAAGACCCACAAAACTTTATCTGGTCCGTATCGTTGCCCGCTGCCCGAACGGATTGTCAAAATGAGATAAAAAGAAAAGTCGAAAAAGAGAAGAAAGACGAAAAAGTGAGGCTACTTGGCCTTCAGAGTAACGCACGTAGCAATATTATACTCGACATCAATCGTCCTTGAACCTGTCCCCAGTAGCACGAGTCCTGCTCGTCCCTGCCGAAGGACTATGGAAACGGCCTCTCACTGAGCCTCCATTGTGAAGACTTGTTGCGGATCGGTTGAACTCGGGCCTCAATATCTTTGAGCTGTCGCGAGATTCTAGCCCATCATTAAGCTCGATCAGGTCTCCCACCCCTCGCGTCGCAGGTCGATGGGCTGTGCCGTTCATTTGGTGGCCTTGTGTGCTCTGCTGCAGTTCGTTAAACCCAGCCTTTGCACGGCTTGTCATCTTCCTGACCCAGCCCTCAACTGCACCGCCTATATTATCCAAGCCGGTGGGAGTGTTGGACACAGCATTTGACGTATACTCGGTGGAGTCTTGGAATTTCGGCGGAGTGGGAGCGGGAGCAAGGTTCGGTAGATGCTGGGCAAAGAATTTACTCAAACCGTCGAGAGCCGGCCCAGGAGCCATTGTGTCACGATCAAGGGTGCCAACTCCCGGCCCGGCTAATTGTATATTGCTGCGTTGGCGTTGATGGCGCACGGCAGGCTTAGATTTGGCTGATGCTCGTGACCCTGACGAGTCGGCGTGAGGTCTATTTCCGGATATAGGTGTATCGCGCGAAGACTGAGGTTCAATGCTTGATGAAGTCGAGGATAATGTTGGGGTTCTCTCGCGTCCAGAGAATGAAGGATTCTCAGAATCAGTATAGGAAACAGACTTCCGTCTTGAGCGCGGAAAGAAGCCCAACGCCCTGCGCGGGACGCGGCCAATCTCTACAGGCGCAGAGAAGCCATCTATCTGAACCCAGGACTCGTGTTTCCATATTTGGTCAGCTTCTACATCTGAAGGAGCATCCGGGATTGCTTCAGGTTGATCGCGGGACCCTGAACCCGTACTTGGAGCTATTGAGCTCCCACTTGGATCTTCCAGAGAGTCACGCCTAGAACTCTCAGCATCCACCAGGTTAAGGTCATGCCGAATGGGTCGTCCTTTGACTGAGCAAGAATCAACTGGTAGAAGAACTGTCTTACGACCTTGTATACTATCACTGGGCCAAAATCCATTCGCCTTTCTGAATATAGCAGGCTGACAACCGTAGCGTATCGTTACTCCCGTTATACTGTCCGTCGGCTGGACATGATGTACGTACGCCAAAGCTTCCTCGTCCCGGTTCGAACCTCCTTTCAAATGGCCCGTTCGATCACTGGAATCGCGTCGTTTGTGTTTCGTATTTAGATTTCCATTCGTCTCTGCATCCGCTAGTAGCAGTGCTTCCCTTTTTTTTGCCTGTACAAATGCTTGCCGTTCTTCCTTAGTTCCAGCGCCAATTGCGGAGGTAGGCGGAACTGCCGGTCCCCACGACGAGGGTGTCAAGGTCCGCGGCGGGTTTCCCAGGTATGAATCGGGGCGCGAAGGCTTCCTCGCGTGTGTCCGCGCCGCTCCATTGGTGGCGGGCCGTGCAGTGTCACTTCCCAAAACCGATGAGGCCAAACTCTGTAACGATGACCAAGACGCATCCAGAAAGTCAACGGCGGCTCGCGACGACTCCGCGAAGTTGACTTGATTCTTGCCGGTATAGCTGAACCCACCTAACGAGCTACTTGCACCACGGCCAGGCGAAGATATGACGCGGGAAGGGTGCCTCATGGGCATTGGCGAAGCTCCGCGGGATGTGTAGGGTGAGGGGATGGCACCGCGAGACCGAGGTACTGGGAGATCCGAGGACAGGGTGGTGGACAACCCGGAGGGCTCCTGTTGCCTTCCATTATCACTTTCGTCATCGTCGGTGAACGATACCAAACGGCGAGGACGCGATCGCACGGTTGAGGTGGACCTGCGGGAGGCATTCGTACCATTTGTCCCAGGGCTGAGGGTGTCGGCAAAGCTGGTACTGGAACTCATCCCTGACGACGACCACGATTATATCCGAGGGAAGAGAATGTCGTCAGCTCTCCTAAGGGAAGGAAACTCTGGGTGAATGATCGCCAAACGCAAAGCGCCATGGGAAGGCCCTATAGCACCACGTTCGTCATCCAGTCTCCGTCCCTATCGCATCCGTGTCCTTCAGCGGGCGTTCTAACGTGCTAGGGTAAGTGAGATTCAACAATCCGTCCAATAAATGATGATCTTCACACTGTGGATTGAAGTCCAGTATGACGCACAGTCCAAAGAATCAGGGACATCGAATTAGGGAGACCATCGAAAGCTGAGCAGGGAGTATGGGGGGGTTTGGATTAGTAGTTTGGGGCGCGGGATGCGGCAGGAAGGGTTAATTAGTTGGTTTAGCCTCCTTTGTGATGACGACTGCCCCCGAGTTTAGTAGCAAGTCCAGACGTCGTCCACTCACGGCGGGGCGGGTCCAAGTCTTATGTAAAAGGTTAAGAAAATGGGGACTGTAAGGCGCCCGCTGAGATTAGATAGGTCATTCAGGACTTTGCCAAGGGGGAAAATTGAGAGAAAGGAAGTGACCCCCCAAAAAAAGGAGAAAAAGACAAGAAGGGAAAGAAAGCAGAGAAAGTAGGAACAGGAGGAGAGGGAAGAAAAAGACAAAATTGTGCTCGGAATATTCGATCGGCAAGAAGGTGATCCTTTCCCAGTCGAACTTGTCATGTTCTTATCATACCTAGGTTTCCTGCCTCCAGTTGGCCACCGCTGGCTGATGTACGGTACCGTACTGTATTGCCCGACCGCAGATCGGCGAGTTCCCTCCATTTGTGGTGCAATGGCTTACGCCAACAACTAATATCATGACCCAATTGCATTACAGTGCTTTGTCGTCTCTGCACCAGATATACTCTATCCAGTCAAGGATACTGTGAAACTTCGTTCATCTCATCCATTGGGAGATTCCTCTAAAGCTAATACCCAACAACAGAGGAGCCGTCAAAAAATACTCTATGGACAGTATCAGACTTCATGACCAGGATGGGGTGGAAATTGCCACATATGATAGCCATATCCGACGACGCCATTAAATATCTGGCAAGATGCTCAAAAACAAAAAGAACGCCATTCCCTTCGTGCTGTATACAAATAACATAGACAAGGTGACTGACACAGTAAGTTCACGAATTCAGACAGTTCACTCCGGCGGCTCCGCCATTTCAGCAGATGGCCGTGTTTCAACTTCAGATGTCGCCTCAGACTCCGTACTCCATTCTTTCTCGGAGCTAGCCTTTATGGGTGCCTGTAGCTGTGCAGGTGGGGGAATAATTCTAACACCTCCAGCACGTGAGAAGAAGTCTTCTGTTCGAAGACCACGGACCTCTTCAGGGTCGACCGTGTTCATTTGAAGACCAGCAGCCTTTTTCTCACGAATGAGCTCTCGAACTGGTGCCATAGCTGCATCGCGACAAGCTTCCTTGATATCACTGCCTGACATGCCTGCCATGGCTTTAACAAGGTAGTCAAGGTCAAAGTTCTCCCGGTCTACCTTGGTATCTTTAAGTACGAGACTGAGGATTCGAAGTCGTTGTGTTGCTGGAGGAAGGACGACCGGGAACTTCTTAGGCATCCGCCTGAGAATGGCTTCGTCGATATCCTGTATGCGGTTTGTTGCACCCATCACAACAACCCGCTGGGGTTCACCCGACGAGTTCGCGGAGGTAAGGCCATCCCAATGGGTCATAAATTCTGCCTTAACCATACCACTTGCCTCGTGTTCCCCACTCCGCCTAGTGCCAAGGACAGCGTCTATCTCGTCAATGAAGACAATGGAAGGCTGCAGCTTCCTGGCTAGGGAGAAGACTGCATTGACCAACTTATTCGAATCACCGTACCACTTCTCCGTCAGAGTTGATATATGTAGGTTGATGAAACATGCTCCACTCTCATGGGCAAGCGCTTTGGCAAGCATAGTCTTTCCGCACCCAGGAGGACCATACAGCAGAACACCCGATGGGGCTGTAAGGAGTGAAGACGTAGATGAATAGAGATGAGGCATGGTTAGTGGGTAGATAACAGACTCTTTCAGCTCCTCAATGATCTCATCCAAGCCGCCAATATCCTCGAATGATACGGGAATGTCGTCTGGGGCAACAACATCCATTGCGATCGCTTGTTCGTATTGGGTCAGGGCAAGGTCTCCACGCTTTTGTCTCCGACCCCGCTTGCCTTCTCTACGTGGTGAATCTTCATCCGACTCTTCTCCTCCATCGAGTCTCCGTAGAATAGCAGCCGACTTCCGTCGTTGCTCTTCTTTCTTTTGGCTTTCCGGGTCGAAATCAAGACGAGATAGGAGGTATCGAATGAGGAAGTAGGCAGATGCCGACTGAGCATATTTTGTTAGTCCATGCGCCACCAGGGGATCAAGTTTGACTGACAGTGCCGGCAACCATCACCAATTCCTGTAAGAATTGCTGCCATCTCGGACCGCGCGCTGAAGCCATGACGATACAACTGCGCTCAATACCAACGAATGATTATATTATGAGGAATATAGCACGGTTCTGCTTCAGGAATGCGGTTGCAACGAATTACTCGAGGCCAACAGCGAGATGAAAGATAAATTATGCAACAAAACCCAGCTGAATGTTACTCGGGTCGGCAAAGCAGCTGTGGCGCTGATCGGGGCCGTGGCTTTGCCGACACCGTCACATGCTTCACTGCCTGTTGGTTGGTTTGCGGTGTCGTAGGCGGAGAAGGTCCCACCGACGCGCCAGTGATCATTCGTCCAAGTTTGTTGTCGTGCTGTACAGTACGAGTGTTGCGCAGTGCTATTTCTTTCTACTATTTTGTATAAAAATATATAAATATACCTTCTTGCAATGCCACCCAAGAGAAAGGCCGCGGCCAAGCTTTCTAATTTAGCGGAGTCCGACAACGAGGACGCGACGCAGGCCCAGGAACCACGCGACGATGAGCGCCCTACGAAGAAGCCGAGAGGACGGCCTCGCTCGAAGTCGGCAGAGCTCAAACCACTAATCCAATCAAAAAATGACACCGCAACTGCGCCATCCCAGGCGCCGGAGGCTGCACCTAAGAGGGTAACAAGAAGAGGGAGACCAAGGGGCTCCAGGGGCTCACTGCAATCTGTTAACCAAGAGATAGAACAGCAGAAGGAACCCGAGGTAGGGGAGGAAGAGTCTGGTCCTCAGGCCCCGGAAAGCGCGCCTGCATCTAACGATGAGCTCGTCGCATCGCAGCCTGCTACTAGGTCAACTAGGTCTGCGAAACCTGCCAAGCCTACAACCACCCGCGGACGACGCAAAGCAACTGTTGAGAAGCAAGTCGAGACTGACGGCGAATTTCAATATACCCCGAGGAATACGCGACATTATAAGTCACCGGTAAAGGCCAACGAAGAGGCTGAACAATCCACGAAACAACGGCAGAAAGCTGATCCACAGTCAGAACCGGAAGAGGAGGTATCAGAAGGTGAAAAGGCTGCGCCGGACATTGTCGAGGAGACCTTTGTCCAGGAGGAACCCATGGAACCTCGCTCTATCTCCATGTCGCCAGCTAAGCGTAGACAATCTACTCAACGTCCTCTACAGGGTTCGCCACTAAAGCCTAACGCGGAGCCAGAGTTAAGGCGCAAGATCGGAGAACTCACTAAAAAGTACGATACTTTGGAGAGTCGCTACCGAACCCTTAAAGAGATAGGTGTGGTGGAAGCAAATGCCAATATGGAAAAATTACGGAAACAATGCGAAGCAATGACGAATGGTTCGTGAATCCCTGCTTCCCCGGCGTAAGAAGTGATATACTCACTTATTTAGCTTCGAACAACTTGGTTGCTGGTCTGAAGGCAGAACTGGAGGCGCAAAAGGCGCTTGGTCAGCAAAGTCGGACACTACAGAAACAGTTAAAGGAGCGAGATGCAGAAATCGCTCAATTGAAATCGCAAGCTGAAGACGCCACCAGTCAGCTATCTTCCGCTCAAACAGAGGTTAAAGCTTTACAGACCAAGCTTGCAGCTGCTCGGAATACGGCAGCGAGCCTCGAAAGCGCTGCCGCCAAGGTCCCTGGAAGCGCTATCAAGGGCGGTAGCAACCGTGCTAATGCCGCAGCGAGTGCTGAAGCCGCGCAAGCAGCTCAGTTTGCACAGCTCAAGGAGGACCTTTACACTGATCTCACCGGTTTGATTATTCGTGATGTCAAAAAGGGAGACTCCGACAATCTGTATGATTGTATCCAAACAGGTATTAACGGAAGTGAGTTTTTATACCTCCAAATGCACCAGAAATACTCTAATACAGAGACAGCGCTACATTTCAAATTGGCCGTACCGCACGTTTCATCAGCCAATTTTGAGAACGCAGAGTTCCAGTATGTTCCACTTTTGGATGAAAATCGAGATCGCGATTTGATCGATATCCTTCCTGAATATTTAACGGTGGATATCACTTTCGTCCGTCAGCAAGCGTCGAAATTTTACACCCGAGTCATTGACGCTCTCACAAAACGGCGGACGAGCACTGGTAACTAAACAATTTTTTTTTATCGTTCCTTTGCTCCTATACACACTTCCTGCGGAATTGGTTCTACTTTGGTTATGGATTCAGTCCTTGCTCCGTTTTGCATGGTAGGAGTAAGAGCAGTGTAACGGCGTATCATCCCTGGAGGAGGTATCTGGATAAGGAGTTTAGTGTCAATTTGGATGGTCGACTTTACCTATGCATTTACAAACATATACGGGCATGAGATAATGGAAACCTTGGTGGACGTGTAGAAGTTTGGTACGCCCCTTTGTAGTAGTATATATCAGGGGCAATTGCGGAACCCGTGGGTGCCGTCTACCGTAGTCCGCTGCCGTGCCGTATTGAGGACCACCGATTGGCTGCGGGCATCCCCAAGTTCCTCAAGGTGTCAGGGACGCGCGGAAAAGTGCCATCTTTCATCGGAAGATCACTTTGAGGCTGCTGTCGGCTTGTGAGCTCCCCATTGCTTCACTTGTCCTTCTTCCCAGCTTTTTTTTTTATTCAATTGCCTGATTAGCCAATATCCTTCTACCGAGACTCTTATCTCTCAATTGATACGCGGCTGGCAAAGGAAACCATGGCGCGTGTCGGCCGCGTTGGGTTTCTCACCCTCGCGGTGGTCTTCCACCTAATGTACGCCTATTCGATCTTTGACATATACTTTGTCAGTCCGATTGTTAGTGGCATGAGATCATTCGGCGTGGAAAGAGAGACCAGCGCTGAGGCACCGGCCAAGCGTCTGGTTCTATTTGTGGCGGACGGCTTGCGCGCCGATAAGGCGTTTCAAGCATTACCTGACCCAGATGCACCTGCAGATCATGAGAACGAAGAACCGATCTACCTTGCACCTTTTATTCGATCCCGCGCTCTCTCCCACGGAACCTTCGGCATCTCCCACACGCGAGTTCCCACCGAATCGAGACCCGGCCATGTTGCGCTGATCGCGGGGTTGTATGAAGATGTTTCGGCAGTGACGACGGGCTGGAAACTCAATCCAGTGGACTTCGATAGCGTCTTTAATAGGAGCCGACATACATGGAGCTGGGGAAGCCCGGATATTCTCCCAATGTTCAAAGAGGGCGCCGTTCCAGGAAGGATTGACGCAGACACATACGGAGAGGAAGCGGAAGACTTCTCGGCTGATGCAACCAAGCTGGACACCTGGGTTTTCGATAAGGTCAAGGAGCTCTTCGCATCCGCAAAGAAAAACCCGGAGTTAGATGCGAAGTTGAGAGAAGATAAACTGGTCTTTTTCTTGCATCTTCTTGGTCTAGATACCACTGGTCATTCCTACCGTCCTTATTCGAAGGAATATCTGCGCAACATCAAGCTCGTGGATAAGGGAGTGCAGGAAATCACGCAACTTGTGGAGGATTTCTACGGTGATGGCAAGACGTCATTTGTATTTACCGCGGATCATGGTATGAGCGATTGGGGAAGTCATGGGGACGGTCATCCTGACAATACTAGAACACCGCTAGTTGTCTGGGGTTCTGGTGTTGCCAGTCCTAGGTACACACACGAAGGAACCATATCAGGACATGAAGATGGAGTCTCAGCAGACTGGGGTCTTGATAGCGTCCAGCGCAATGATGTTGCACAGGCAGACGTCGCTGCCCTCATGGCCTATTTGGTTGGACTTGACTTTCCCACTAATTCCGTTGGACAATTGCCCCTCGGGTATTTAGATACCAGTCCTAAAGATAAAGCATTGGCTGCGCTGGCGAATGCACAGGGAGTTTTGGAAATGTATCGTGTTAAGGAAGAGCAAAAGCGGGACGCATTGTTACGGTATACACCGTTCGAGCCTCTTGCGGATAACGGCGAGACATCCGTGGAGGCGCGTCTTGAAAGGATCAAGACCCTAATCTCGAGCAAGTCTTATGACGCCTCAATTGAACTGAGCTCTGAGCTCTTGCTTACGGCGTTGGAGGGCTTGCGGTACCTTCAAACATATGATTGGCTCTTCCTAAGAACTATCGTCTCTCTAGGGTATTTGGGTTGGATTGCGTACGCTTTGACGACAGTAATCGATCTGCATGTCTTGCACGGAAAATCCGAGTCGAATCGCACAACGTTCAGTATCATGTTCTTCTCATCTGTCCTCGTTGCTCTCTTTTCAGTCTTACTGTATCAGGGCTCTTCATGGAGGTACTACCTCTATGCACTGTTTCCCATCTTTTTCTGGGAGGAAGTCTTCGCGCGGCGGAAAGCCTTGCTTGCTGGTCGTGAGATACTCTTGGGTCATGTCCATTCTGTAAGCGGGTACTTTGCATTCGCCATACAGCTTTTGCTATATGTGGGTGTATTAGAGGCATTGGTGCGTTGAGCTACCCCTCACTCATTAGTATATTATTAGGACACGGCTGACAGTACCACCCACAGGTGCAATCCTATTTTCACCGGGAAATCTTCACAGTTTGCTTTGTCTTAGGGGGCTTTTGGCCGATTACTTACGGTACCAAGTTCCTTGGACAGCATAAGTTGCTTTCTACATCATGGGCACTCGGTTGTTCCCTTATGAGCATTTTTACTCTCCTGCCTGCCAACAAAGTTGAGGACATGACGATGATGTACGAGATAACCTTCCCTACTCTAGTGCACCTCTGTTCAAGCATACACTTACCTGACCTTTTTCGTGCAGTTCCTGTGGCTCCCTGTTGATGTTCTTGACGGGCCTACTATATCTTATCTTTGAACGCTCTATCTTGGGACAGAAGGGCTCTTCCGATCAAAACTCAGCTGTCTCTAGCTGCGGCTCGCGAACTATTATGGGTGCGCAGGTATGGAAGCCCTCATCAATGTCATTCACACTAGATTCCCCGCTTTTGCGAACCACAAGTTCTCGGACCTTTCATGTTTCCATTCTGTGACTAATTCTGTCTAGGTCGGTATGATTCTCCTTGCCTTGATTGTAACCAGGTCAAGTGTAGCATCTCTCCAGGCCAAGCAGGGTCTTCCTCTTGGAAACCAGGTTCTTGGGTGGGCTATCTTGGGTAAGTGCTGTCTCATCTTTTCATCTCTCAAGGCTTTTCCAATTAGTCGCACAATCCCTCATCGGATACCGAAGGACATGTTAGTACTAATCCAAAATAAATGTAGTTACTTCGCTCCTGTTGCCGTTTCTCCACCGTCTGTATCCCAACAGTCACTACCTCCACCGATTGATGGTTATCTTCCTTACCTTTTCCCCGATCTTTATTATCCTTACCATCTCATACGAAGGCTTATTCTACTTTGTCTTCTGCATGACTCTGCTGGCATGGGTCCGGCTGGAACAGGCCATATACATTCATACTGCGGCCCCGGCTAGGGAGCAGGATCATGGTGTGGCAAATGGCTCTCTACCCGCGAAGAAACCAAGTACGGGAAACACCGTGGTAGTCGAAGGCCAACCGTACCGATACCGGACACTTAGCGTCTCCGATGCACGCGTGGCGCTCTTCTTCTTTTTCCTCCTTCAGTCGGGATTTTTCAGCACCGGAAATATCGCATCTGTGTCTTCCTTTTCTCTGGACAGCGTGTACCGGCTTATCCCGATCTTTAACCCCTTTTCTCAAGGCGCGTTGTTGATCTTAAAGCTTCTGATCCCATTTGCGATTATCAGCGCCAACCTGGGCATCCTCAACCGCAGGCTAGAGGTGGCCCCCAGCGCTCTGTTCATGGTTGTGATGTCCATATCGGACGTGATGACCTTGAACTTCTTCTACATGGTCCGTGACGAAGGATCCTGGCTGGAGATTGGCACGACCATTAGTCACTTCTGCATCGCCAGTTTCCTGTGCACGTTCGTGGCAGTCCTGGAGTTTTTAAGTGAATTATTCATCAGTGGGGTGGACTTTGGCCACCCAGCCACCACCGTTGGATCCGCAGTTGCGAAAGCTGTCAATGGGTCCGTGGCGTGTGGACATTCTCCGGATTCTGATAGATCCGGGGAGGATAGCACGAGCGTGGGGATCACCGCCAAGGCTGATCCGGATGCCCGTTCATAGAAGATATTCTGTACAATTCTCATATAGATAGATTCTTACATTTTATTATTACCTTAATACATTATTCAATGATCAGACTTTGGCTGCGAGCCATCTGCATTGAAACGCCATTGCGAGCGGTCTGATAAGCATGCATGGTAATAAAAAGGACTGTAGATCGTCATTAGCCGAGGCATCACAAGCCAAAAACATGACGCAATTCCAATCTGGAGGTGTCAGCGCCTAGACCAACCCCAAGCGCTCGTACCTGTCCGTCATCAGTGCAGAGTCCCAACCCGTGCCAAACTCTCCGAAACCTCCCTTGCCCATCAGCCTTAAGGTTTGGATAGATCCCGAAGCGAGATTGCGGGGAGCCAACCGCCTGGATTCCAGCGTGCCAATCGTGCTACCTGTCAGGCACGGCGAATGAGGCGTTGCTCGGGTTCTAATAACACCGTTTGAGGAATTTCGGTATGGAGTGCGGTCAACGTCTGTGCGGAGGGGCGAGGATCCTACCCCGTCCGGGAAAGGACTGCGAGGGTGTGGGAAACGAGGTCTGGTGATAGGTGGGTGGCAATAAGAGGTTGGATCTCCGGGGATGTGAGGTGCGCGTTCTGGGGAAAAGGATCTTGTCTAGGATTATCTGATTCGATATGCGGATGGATACTGCACGTTTTACAGAGTATATCGCATGATCAGACCGTTCGTGCTTATATTGAATTGCGTATTTCGTATCGACAATCGCAGGAGCCGGCCCCGGCACTTAGCCCTAGTTACACATCCTGTTCATCCATGCAGTTCATACTTTGATCCCCGGGTCCGGGGGGTACGCAGGAACAGAGTGCCTTCGTATCCGTGCAGGGGATATTCTGGTCGTATATCCGGTATTGGTATATCTCAATATATATATATATATATATATATATATATATATTTGTACGGGGTACATATGTACGCAATTGCATATACATGAACTAGTATATACGGGAACGTGGGGGAGCTTCGGGACTCCGGTGAACAAAAATATATGTTATCTCTCGAAGCATTACTCTATATATTTAGACACGAGTATTCGGACAGCGGGGATCAGAGAATCCCGATCACGGGCAACCCGTTAGATTAGCACGAGTCAAGCGTTTTAACGGACCTTCCCATCTTGATTCTGAGACTAAACCATCAGGGGTAAGTGGTGAGAGCAGTGATGGACCTTTAGTAGACAGACCGCCGAACTTACCGTGCGCTTGGGATTGGACTGGACCTCTGGGTCTCCATGTGCCCCAAAAACTAGACCAATTCCAATTGCCGTTTTAGAGTCCACCTGATCTGGTTGTCGTGCGGATCTTAAGTCCGCTGTTTTACCTGGAGGCTTTTTGTGGAGTCGTTGCCTAAGAATTCATGTGGTCCTTATGTCCATGATGCCTAATTATTAATCTTTCAGGTTGCCTACCTCATGTTGAATTGTAGTTCCTGGTGATTTGTTCATTGTTGTCGTTCCTACTTTTTATGTAATTTATGTGACAAAGTGCAAAGATCTTATGCCTTAGTCATTGACTTAGTCCTGCGCATAAAACCGATGATAGTGCAGGAGTTCATGTGGATTCATATTACCTAAAATATAAACCGGGGTGGAGTTGAAAAATACATCAAAGAAGCTTAAAAGCTCCGGTCAGTTTTTCCCCTTGCATTTGGTCACACCTCTCCATATGGCTTTTAAAGTTGATTCATTCACTGGGAGGCACAGAGAAGAACTTTAAAATACAGCAGTAGAAGAAAGAGAGGCACGTGCAGTAGAGATTCATTCACTGGTCGGGCGTTCAATCAGTCGAGTACCCTATGGACCAAGGCTCTTGTTAGGGTTGGGTTACATCGAGGGCGCTGTATTACTTACAATACCGAGCTTGGGGGGATCGTTTGTTTTGGGTACAGACAACACAACCTTACTCCGTAGCTTACATTACATGCCTTAGCTCTTGGGTGTCATACACTTTACTCTGTCCTTATGTACCTGCTTCATAGAGTAAGGTTTTTGAGGAACCACAAAAGACAGTTAAGAACTACCGTGTGTCACTCCACCATGGTAGTATTTTCTACTATACGTATCCAGAATTCTAGACATGGACCCTAGTCACTTTCTGGATCCTTAGGTTAGTTCTCCGGCGCTACCGAGAGATTTGCCAACCATCAAGACTTTAGTGCAGCAGTAGCTCACCCGTCTAGCAACTGGAAACGAAGCAATACTAATCACCCTTCTCCACATCATCTATTTCCGGGATGGATGATCCGCCTCCAAGTCCACCGTTCTGACTGTTGCTAACTTGCTGGTATTATTGCCACTCCCCGCTCGTGTCCTTCTGCCACCATCCAGAACGGAGTATACTCTCTCGCGCGCGCGCCCTTTGTTCTCCATCCTTCATTTTTGGAACCTTTTTACCTTGCTCGTTTTGGCTGTTTGCTCTTCTCGCTACCTTGCCGAATCAATCAATTCGCCAGTCCAATTCATCATCATCATCGCAATCCTGTCTATAGAATTTCAGGTTCCTGGCAACCCTTTTACCTTCCGGGAAATTCTCTGTCCACACTGTTCCCACCCTCCTACTTGACTGCTTCTCGGTCCCCGGATCCTCCATTCTCCCTCCCTTACCTTTTTCGCTCGATCGCATCGCATCCATTTTCCTGGTGGCGGCGACCTTCGACCCGTGATTTTCTCTAGTACTTTCACTTATCCCCAGTAACAGCTGAGCAAGAAGGAAAAAAGCGCTGAGAAGAGAACCAGAAGGGGACAACAAGAGTGGTCACGGCCCATCTTTCCGTTCCTTGTAATTTTCTTCTTTCCTTCTCACTTTTCCATTTCTGGATTTATTACATTATTTTTTATTTTCTATAACCTTGGCTATATCCCCAATCCCTATATTACCGCCCTCGTCGCTCCGAACGTTCTTTCGGTCGCGTTTTCTCTGCATGGATACTTTTTGGCCATGAGCACAACAGGAGAAAACCACACAGATTCTACTTCCAGACCAAGCCCGGCCCCGAGTGCCACGGGCTCAACGGGAACTTCAGGTATTACAGTGCGATCGGGCCCAAACGGACAGATGAGTTTCAGAAGGTGTGTGTGATGATATTTCCTTTGCCCTGGGGTGGTTTGACCAAGTGTGGGTTTCTGCGCTGGTCGCGGGGCTGCAGCGCACGAGGGGATGGTCGCAGACCACCAAAATCAGAGTTGGGAATGTCCCTGGGTGGATGGGAACGGTCGAGATTTTAAAGGAGTACAGATGGATGCTAATCAGATTTATCTAATCGCTGTTTCAATAGACAACGTGCGTCGCGTGCTTGTGAGGTATGTCTCTTTGTTCTTATGAGGTCGACGCGACCTGTGAAAGCCTCGGCACCTCGGCACATCGCAGCTTTGCTGGATGGCCCCTATCATACTATCTATCCATCAGGCAATCCTGGTGATGGGAGTATAACGCAACCACAATAATGGTTTTGTTTGGGCATATTGTTTGCTAACGTAATTTTCTTCTTATCTTGTGAAGACATGCCATGCTCGAAAAGTAAGTCCCCCCTTGTCAAGACTCAGTTTCTTCTTCCCATTCCTTCCGGTGCCACCCGCCCGCCCTAGTACGTCTCTGCAGCAAAGGAGATCGCTAATCGCGCCATTTACCCACAGGTACGCTGCGATGCTGCCAGTCTAGGTGTGCCATGCACCAACTGTGTGGCCTTTTCGATCGAGTGCAAGATCCCCACACCGAAACGCAAAAAGAACCAAACAAAATCTAAGGAGAGCTCTGGGTACGTTTTCGAATACCTCGTATATCGATTCGCTACCGACGTTATCCCGACATCTACTGACTCACCATCGAAATGAATAGCAGCGAAGAGAATCCCCAGAAAGAAACACCCAAGGACGACCAGTCGACGACGGACGGCAAGGATGCCTTCGGGTATTCAAGTAATCGAATGGCCGTCGACGGTATGCCTGTTACATCACTCACAGAGTCGCAGGCCGCTCAGCAAGCCACCCAAAATGGTGCATATGCTCAGTTTATGAAACCAAAGTTTGCGCGTGCCCCGATCAAAGAAGCTGGCCGCGTCGCTTACCTCGGCGAGTCCTCGAATCTTTCGCTCCTGGTGCAGGACCGCCATGGAACGACGGACGTCGTACACTATCCCCTCCCACCCAATATTCGAGGATCTCGTGCTAGATTGGCGGATCTGGATAATTTGGAATTGGATATACTTCATCAGCGCGGTGCCTTCCTTCTGCCGCCAAAGCCCCTTTGTGACGAACTCGTCGATGCCTACTTCAAATGGGTTGCCCCCGTAGTACCCATTGTTAATCGCAGCCGTTTCATGCGGCACTACCGCGACCCAAAGAACCCACCGTCCCTACTGCTCCTTCAGGCTATACTTCTCGCTGGGTCCAGAGTCTGTACAAACCCCCAGTTGATGGATGCCAATGGTTCGACAACCCCGGCAGCCATGACATTCTACAAGCGGGCAAAAGCACTCTACGACGCTAATTATGAAGATGACCGTGTCACAATTGTTCAGGCATTGGTACTCCTGGGCTGGTACTGGGAGGGCCCGGAGGACGTTACCAAAAACGTCTTCTACTGGACGAGAGTGGCCATGGTTGTAGCACAGGGGTCAGGTATGCACCGAAGGTATGTTATTGTCCCTAGACCTTGGATATCATAGACAATCGTCTAACCTTCGCAGCGTGGAATCGTCTCAACTGAGCAAGCCGGATAAAAGACTCTGGAAGCGAATCTGGTGGACCCTCTTTACAAGAGACCGATCTGTAGCAGTGGCCTTGGGGCGCCCAATCGGCATCAATACAGATGACTCGGACGTTGGAATGTTAACCGAGGACGATTTCATCGAAGACGAGATTGATGTAGCAGCCGAGTACCCGCCGGACCCCGTGCATGTACAGTTCTTCCTGCAATATGTGAAGCTCTGTGAGATCATGGGATTGGTACTTGCGCAGCAGTACTCTGTGGCTTCGAAGTCGAGACGCATGAATGCTATGGACCTGACACACTCGGATATGGCCCTAGCAGATTGGCTCCAGAATTGCCCCAAAGAGGTGTGTTGGCAACGACAGAATCATCATTTCTGGGCCGCCCTCCTTCATGCGAACTATTAGTAAGTCTTACAGCTTCTCAATACCCTATACACCGGGCTAACGTGGATCAAAGCACTACACTTTGTCTTTTGCATAGGGCGCACATGCCACCAGCTTCATCTGCCCCAAATAGTTACCGTGTAGAAGAGATGGCTTACCCCTCACGCACGATCGCGTTCCAAGCCGCTGGAATGATCACTTCCATCGTGGAAAACTTGCAAACACATCAGGAGATTCGATATACACCAGCGTTCATGTAAGTTCGATAGTGGGCCCTTTTCAAGCACGAAGTACTCACAGTGTCGCAGTGTCTACAGCTTGTTCTCGGCCCTGATCATGCACGTTTACCAAATGCGATCCTCTGTGCCAACGGTTGTGGCAACCTGCCAGGAGAGAATCAATATATGTATGCAGGCTCTGAAAGATGTCTCCAAAGTCTGGCTTGTGGCCAAGATGGTCCGTACTCTGTTCGAATCCATTCTGGGGAACAAAGTTCTGGAGGAGCGTCTCCAGAAAGCTGCAGGGAAAAGGCACCAAAGGATAAGACACGACACGGCGCAACATCAGCCCCCAAGGAAACCGGATCCGCCAAAGCGGAAGTTCGACGATATGGATCTTGGTTTGCCAAATGGGGGTCCCACACCACCAGTCTCATATGAGCGCTCGCGGCCTCAGACGCCTGCAGTGACTCCCTCAAGGGACATGGGACAACCTGGATTGAACGTTCCCCAAGGCTCTCCTACCGGTCCTCCAGCAGGCAACTCTCGAGGCAATACGCGGCCGACGACTCCATTCAATGCTCAATTTTCCCTTCCTGCAACGCCACCCGACCTGTTCCTTGTCACGCGTACTTCACCCAACCTTTCGCCTTCGCTTTGGGAGAACTTCCAGCCTGACCAGTTGTTCCCTGATGGCACTGCCATCTTCCCTGAGCTGACTTCCCCGCAGCACAACGCCGTCGATCCACAATTACAGATATCCTCTCAGCTACAGGCACAAGGCATGGATCAGCGACATATGATGCCGCATCAGATGTCCTCCCGAGGTCTTCCCGGAACACAGGGAAGCCCGGAGATGATTTCAAACATCCCCCCCGGAATGGGCATGCAAGGTCAGCAGCCCTCACAGGTGTTTGGAATGGAGAACCAGCAGCCTTGGCCGATGGCAGGTTTAGAGGCAGCCCTGCATACCGGGGTGGAGGCTGCTAGCCAGGATGACACCTGGAGTAATAGCTCCCGAAGTGGGCCAACCGCACCGACGACTTTGAACGTGGAAGACTGGTATGTTAAATGGCATCTAGCTGGATTCTTTTTTTTTTACTGATGATTCTCTGTTTTCTAGGTTCCAATTTTTCGGCATTAATGGTAGCTTTGGCGACCTGTCAACTTCAGCATGAATATGGAATATGCGATGACGACCCTTCATCATGACAAGTGTATAATATCTCTTTTCTGCTTTCCGGAGGCTACTGCATTTATCCGAGCCTCTTTCCCGGTTCATGACTTGTCTCATTGGCGGTGCACTGCCGGAAGATTCTCCCTGGACATACTTGATGGATATGTGATGAGGTTTGGAAAATCGCATGTCTATAGATCTGCGGTGACCTCACTTGTAGCTGTCTTCGCGCTGTATACTGGCCTAGCGTCAGCCATGCAGTGATCGCTACATGGGCATATGCTTCAGCAGGGTAAGGAAGAGTTGCTTCCAGGGCAGTTCCGTGTCTGGCGTACAGATGAGGAGTTCGTGTGATATTGATTTTGGTTTATCTTTTTTACTCTGAATAGTTGCATGTGATGGGGATTTGGATGAGCTCGGGTTGAGCTCCTGTACATATCTAGAAGTATAAAGCAAAGGATATATAAAAGAAATCAGTCTCCATTTCTGCCTCAGGCGGCGAATGACGAAATCGACACTTACGTGGACCAGCCAATGAATGAGCAGTAGTGGGGAGGCCATCCTTACCGTGTCGGGTAAGATAGAATGAAGGACGGGGCGCTTCTCGAATGACTCTTCCGGGGAACAATAAATATTATCTCTCTTCTTCTCCCTTTCACCCTTCCATTGATTTGGCAATCTTTTCGTAATTCCTTTCCTCTTTCTATACCTTATTATCTTGGGGGCATTAGTTCCACTCCCTTCTTCAGTGCTCTAACTTTCTCTGTGTCCTTGCCCCCTCTCTCCGCTCATCCCCGCAGCGATGTCGGCTTCAGGATCCGGTGCCGCGCCCGCGGCTTCATCATCAACCAATCCAGCAAAAAAGGCGTTTCCGAGCGTAGATCTCGAGGGTCACAATCTTCCTCCCTCACCTGCTCCTTCTAGTCCTCATACCGGAAGGCGCTATGCAATTGCGACAGAACTCGTCTATACCGACAGTGGCGACCAGTACAACGCTAGCAGCGTTCCTATCTACCAGGTACCGTCCCCGCGGCCTTGAAAGATACCTTGCTATTGAGAAAAGCCATGGATGTATTAATAGTGCTAACAAACATTGCTGCAGAGTGCCACTTTTAAACAGACATCCGGTGGTGGAGGCGGAGAGTATGATTATACTCGCTCCGGCAATCCGACTAGAACGCACCTTGAACGCCACCTAGCCAAGGTCATGTCTGCTCAGCGTGCGCTGGTTGTTTCCTCCGGCATGGCTGCATTGGATGTCATCACTCGGTTGCTTCGTCCTGGTGATGAAGTCGTGACCGGCGATGACCTCTACGGCGGAACACACCGTCTGCTTAAATACCTGTCGACTAATGGTGGTATCATCGTCCATCATGTTGACACCACCCAGCCCGAGAAGGTGCGGGAAGTGCTGAACGAGAAGACAGCCATGGTCCTGCTCGAAACCCCTACCAACCCCCTCATTAAGATCGTCGACATTCCCCAGATTGCTACCGCCGCACATGAAGTGAATTCTACCTGTCTTGTGGCTGTTGATAACACC
Source organism: Aspergillus sergii (assembly GCA_009193525.1). Taxonomy (NCBI): domain Eukaryota; kingdom Fungi; phylum Ascomycota; class Eurotiomycetes; order Eurotiales; family Aspergillaceae; genus Aspergillus; species Aspergillus sergii. Next base: position 87,275 of record ML741833.1, on the reverse strand, counting down.
ATGATGTCTCCGATGTTGCTTAATCCTCTCGAACTGGGAGCGGACATTGTCTATGAGAGTGGAACGAAGTACTTGTCGGGTCACCACGATCTCATGGCTGGTGTGATCGCTGTCAACGACCTGACTCTCGGCGAGCGATTGTACTTCCCAATCAACGCCTCTGGCTGCGGATTGTCTCCGTTCGATTCTTGGCTGTTGATGCGTGGAGTGAAGACCCTCAAGGTACGGATGGATCAGCAGCAAGCGAACGCACAGCGTATTGCGGAATTCCTTGAGTCCCATGGGTTCAAGGTCCGGTACCCTGGGCTGCGGTCGCACCCTCAATATGACCTCCACCACTCGATGGCCCGTGGAGCTGGAGCTGTACTGTCATTCGAGACGGGCGACGTCGGTGTGAGTGAGCGTATTGTTGAGAGTGCCAAGCTATGGGCTATCAGCGTTAGCTTCGGCTGCGTGAACAGCTTGATCAGCATGCCTTGCCGGATGAGCCATGCTAGTATCGATGCGAAGACGCGCCAGGAGCGCGCCATGCCGGAAGATCTGATCCGCCTGTGCGTTGGTATTGAGGATGCAGATGATCTGATCGACGATCTGACAAGGGCGGTAAGTTTGTCACTCTAAATTCCCTGCTGGTGACTTTTTGGTCTAATCTTTTTCTTTAGCTGGTACAAGCTGGTGCCGTCAACCTGAGCTTGGATGATTTCCAAGCGAACACGACCACCAACTGATTTACGTATACATAATGTACCTGCGTGTTTTTGGGTTATCATGGCGGAAAAATAAGTGCGTGGGCATGTCTCGGGTGATACATTGATGCGGCGTTCGGAGCCTCTGCTATTATGTTAAAATTTTTCTTGTACAAAGTCCATAAAGATGCTTTATAAAAGAATCAGTATCTACGTGTGATTTCCCGACCTTAGTTTCCATGGCAATAATACTGCGGTAAAATGTTTTGGTCAGAAAAATCGCGTGGCAGCCATAAAACGTATATCCGAGTACTGGGGAACATTTGCCGGGGGATCGCTCGGCCGGCACCGGAGCGTTTCCGAGTCGCCGGTAGGCCTTTATCGGCCGGTCCATTCTCGTCCGCGATGATAGTCAGCGAGTCAGCTTATTGCTTTTCCCCCTACGTTCGGAAATTGAGATGTGATCTCCATTAGTTTCTGCTTCGGCAGGCTGTTTTTGTGATTTGGTTACCCTAATTTCTTCTTTTGACCTTTCCTTTCCCTACGCGACAGTTGCCCTGCTGGTGTTTGCATGACGCCTCTTATCGGCGTCGCATTCCTTCGTTGAGGTTTTATCGTTGACTCATATTTGATATTTTTCGAGTCTACTGTCGCTCTGCATCATTGAAGATTATGCCGGGAAATGCGATCTCCCCAGATGGAGCTCTCTCCATGCAGGCTGTCACTGAGAGGCCAACATCCACTTGGAATACCCGCCGATTAGGTTCGCGACTGGGTGTGGATATCGCCAGCGCTGCCACAGCAGGAGCTTTGACGTGCCCCGTCATTACTGTCATCGATCGGTAAGTGTGCCATCTCGCCGGTCCTTTGCTGCTAATTCTGACATCAACCGCTTGATAGCGCGATCATCGAGAAAGCATCTAAAGGCATTCCCATTCGACAGACGATCACATCATGTTTCGGATCCATGATTCGTCATCCAGCGGGCTTCTTCCTCAGTACACCGTTTCTCCTTATATATACACTCTATACATCGACATATTTAACCGCGAATGCGATTGACACGATCTCGTCGACAATGCGCAATCAACCGTTTTCCTCGGTATTTGCCGGCACGGCCAAGTTCCTCGCCACGACAACGGTGAACATGGGAATCTGCGTATACAAGGATGCCAGGTTCGCGCGGATATTTGGCGCACAGTCCAAGCCTACACCATCTCCCTCATCGACACCTGCGCACACGTCTCCTCCGGCCTCCTGCCACCCATCCGGCGCAGCCACAGTACCCAAGGTCTCATATGCCCTCTTCTGTCTCCGTGATAGCATTACCATCTTCGCTTCCTTCAACGTCCCCACGTTAATAGCGCCGTCGATCCCCGATTATATTGCATCTACACCCGGGATGAAGGCAGCGATAGCTCAATTCTCCTGTCCGGCCCTCATGCAATTCGCCAGCACACCGATGCACTTGCTGGGTCTGGATCTGTATAATCGGCAACCGCCGGGAGGATTGGGATGGCGCGAGCGGGTATCGCGTATTCGTCGTGATTATGTCCCCAGCTGTTTTGCTCGGATGGGGAAGATCGTGCCCGCATACGGTGTAGGAGGTGTGGCTAACGTGCGGCTAAGATCTGCTATGATGGAGTACCTAGAACGGACGGAGAAGTGATCGCTCTCCCTGCTGCCTCTTCTCTGCCTTTTTTTTTTGCGCGTTTATCTCTTTATCGCCCTTCTTAATCCCTTTGTTATCCACTCTCCACTCAACTGTCATTCAGGTTGCATCGGCGTTTGGTTTTCCAATTGGCGTTGGTATAGATTTAGATCTACGTGTGACGACATCTAATATTGCTCGTCGTGGCCAGTCAGTTGGTTGATCTACTTTCTGGTCATGTCTATCGATATTCATTGTATATGTGGTTGGGAATCTGCACAGACAGACGATAGAATATATTTGGGCTAATATATTGGGCTGAATTGGTATTGTAGCAAGTGCTTTTTGAACAATCACTCTTAGAATGACGGTATTACCAATGAATTAGATTTCATAATTCATTTGAGATGGATGGATATTGACAGAAAGTTCTATGTGACTTGAACTCAAGACGTCCTACCTATATCTTGCGAACTTCTTGGACTTTTCGGTTTCTGTCGACGATCAAATGAAGCTGTCTGTCCTCCCAGCCCGTAGAAGGTCTAGATGCGGTAGTTGTATGCGGAACAGGTCTGAAGGTACCTGCTCGGAGGCCTTCGGTGAAGAGTTCATATGAGGGGTAGTCTGTTTTAGTTAGCATACCGCGCTTTTTATACATCGTCCTGCGTATAGAAGAGAAAGGGGCAACGGGGTAGCGTACAGCCATTGACAAAGTGAGTGACTTGTTCCGGGGTCATGCCGGTCCCTTTGGCAGCAAGAAGCGTCCGTTCTTGTTCCTGTCGCCAGTCATAGACGAAGTGTAGGTCTTGGGCATCACTGCAGCTCACATTAGAACCCATACATGGATGCTGAAACAAACGATAAGACCAGCAAGCTGGAAAAGCTTACATATGGATCAAAGCATCCAACTGACTGTAGTGGATCACCCGTTAGCCCTTATATCTCCCGTTTCAGTCGCATCCAACACGGCAGGGGACCCAAACGTACTCAGTAATCAGATCGTATTCCTTCAGCGCATCATTAACGGCCTTGGCGGCCTCAAACGGGACATATCCCAACCGTCCATCATAGTCGCCCTTCTCTTTCCGCAAAGCAGCACCATCCCACTTCTCGCGTAGGAGCTGATCATCCAAAGCGCGGAAACCGACACACCAACCCTCGAAGATGACGACCTTTATCTTCTCCTGCCCCTCACCATTAACAATCTCCCATTGCGACTCGGGTACGCGATCCCCCTGCCCCGCATACGCCGATTTATCATACTGCGGAATAGCCGTGGCTCGGCCCGCGCGGAGAGATTCAAAGACCTCCTTGGCTAATGGCAGATCATGGGTACCGGGTTGCCCGCGATGCTGCAGTAGTGGGTTTGCCGGGTGCGACTTGGCGAGATTGACCTGTTCCTCGTGGGTGAGGTATAGATCGTCGAGCGAGAGAGTGATAACGGGAAGGGAGTATGGCGGGGAACGCAGAGTCGATTGTAGGGTGGACACCTTTTATTGTTTGCAAGATAACCCGTCAGACATATCCATTTAGACGTGGTTCAACAGCTAGAATGGGACTATATGTCTCGCGATCAATTTCATACCAGCACCGTCTTTCCGGCTCCCTGGACACCGTTCAACCCCAGAAAGAATGGTGGGGTTCTGGCCGGGTCGTTGCCGAATCGCTCTTGGTGGGCTTTTAAGCGCTCCAGGAGGAATGGGATGCAGTGTTGGGATTTGTCGTCGATTATTTCGGGCATTTTGAGGGGATTATTTTGGTATTTACTCTGTTGTTTTTTATTTTCTTGCTACGGTTACGGTGGTTGAGGGTGGTTGTGTCTTATATGGGGGTCTAAACTGCAAGAAAGGGCATGTCGGAGGTGCGCCGAAGCGGAGAACCTGGAGATTCGAATGTCCGGGCGGTGAAGGGCAAATGTTGTGCCTGATGGATCAACCATGGGTCTGGCCATTGTTTGTGGTCTTTTTACCTGCGAAAGGTATTTTTGATCATAGGGGACTGAGGGTCGTATTTAAATCTCTTGCCTTTCAGATTACTGAACATTTGACCGTCGATCTAATGACCGACACGTGATGATGACGTCGAATCACATGTCTGAGTCAGCAGAGTGATGTGTTGCCTGATTGGGTTAGTCTATGCATTAACTATGATGGTCATGTGGATTACATAATAATACCAATGCATAGTTTTAGCGTCGGCAGCCAGACAAGGGAAGTTTTCCATGCTTGTAGTTCTTGACAGAAGATGTTGCACGGCAGTGAAGTAACGCATCTATTGAATGGAGATCTCTTTATGACAGCATACAATATATGCATAAGAAACACACAGTCAGTCGACAAAAGACGGGGGTCCCCATCCAGGAAAGATATATCGGCATGTGAAGGAGGGATCATCTGCCTAGATCCGCTTGGTTGTGTGGAAACCTCCGAGCTTCAGAGCAACCAGAAAGATGCCGAGGTTCCAAATCCATAACGTCCTTGCCGAGCACCGCGACCGTCCACTTACTCCCCCAGATCCAAAGGCTTCTTCAACTCTGCTCTCCCCCGGACTTTCCCCTCATACTTAAACTAACGACTGACCTCCTTAAATCATCCTTGAACTTTGAATACTCTGTCTATTCTCCTCTCCTCCCCTCTTCTCTCTCCCTCCTCAAAAACTATTGAAACATCCTGTGCGGAGGCACCACGTCATTACATTCTCTGTGTTTGCTTTTTTTTCTTTTCCTTCTAGTTCTAATTATACCCGTTCAAGATGTCTGAGCTGCGCTTCGACAACCAAACCGTCGTTGTGACGGGAGCTGGCGGTGGTCTCGGTAAGGCCTATGCTACCTTCTTTGCCTCGAGGGGCGCAAACGTCGTTGTGAACGACTTGGGTGGTTCCCACTCGGGTGAGGGCAAGTCGTCAAAGGTACGAACCGAACTATGGCCACATGCAATTTCTGAAACACAGTTACTAACATGAGATCTCTACCATAGGCTGCCGATGTGGTCGTCGACGAGATCCGCGCTGCCGGAGGCAAGGCGGTCGCCAACTACGACAGCGTTGAGAACGGTGAAGCTATTATTGATACCGCCATCAAGAACTTCGGCCGCATCGATATCCTCATTAACAACGCCGGTATTCTCCGGGATGTCAGCTTTAAGAACATGAAGGACCAGGACTGGGACCTTATTACCAAAGTTCACACCTATGGTGCATACAAGTGCGCAAGAGCCGCTTGGCCTCATTTCCGGAAACAGAAGTACGGCCGTGTCATCAACACTGCCTCAGCTGCTGGTCTGTTCGGTAACTTTGGCCAGGCCAACTACTCTGGTGAGTTTCTATGAACAGAGACTATTTAGAGATCATCAAGCTGACAGGACAATCAGCGGCCAAGCTCGGTCAGGTCGGTTTCACCGAGACCCTCGCTAAGGAGGGTGCCAAGTACAACATCATTGCCAACGTCATTGCCCCTATCGGTATGCAAAGAATATCAATAGTCTATTATGGCGGATGCTAACCTGGAACAGCTGCTAGCCGCATGACTGCCACCATTATGCCTCAGGATGTTCTGGACATCCTTAAGCCTGAATGGGTTGTCCCCTTGGTGGCCGCTTTGGTGCATTCCTCTAACACAACCGAGACTGGTGGAATCTACGAAGTTGGTGGTGGCCATGCTGCCAAGTTGCGCTGGGAGCGTGCCAAGGGTGCTCTGCTCAAGACCGACGACTCCTTGACCCCTGGTGCTATCGCTAGGAAGTGGAATGATGTCAACGACTTCTCTCAGCCCGAGTACCCGACTGGTCCTGCTGACTTCATGACCCTCTTGGAGCAGGGCCTGAAGACCCCCAGCGCCCCGGCAGGCCAGGAGCCTGACTTCAAGGGCAAGGTTGCTCTTGTCACTGGTGGTGGTAACGGGTATGTGCTTCAGAATACGGCTTGAAGATGACTGTTTCTAACGCTCTTATAGTCTCGGACGCGCGTACTGTTTGCTCTTCGCCAAGTATGGCGCCTCTGTGGTGGTGAACGATCTGGTCGACCCTGAGCCTGTTGTGCAGGAAATCAAGAAGCTGGGTGGTCAGGCCGTCGGTAACAAGGCTTCCTGCGAAGACGGCGACGCAGTTGTCAAGACTGCCATCGATGCTTTCGGACGTATCGATATTCTGGTCAACAACGCCGGTATCCTGCGTGACAAGGCCTTCACCAACATGAACGACGACCTGTGGAACCCCGTTCTCAATGTCCACCTCCGTGGTACCTACAAGGTTACCAAGGCTGCCTGGCCTTACATGCTCAAGCAGAAGTATGGTCGTATCGTCAACACCGCTAGCACCAGCGGTATCTACGGTAACTTCGGCCAGGCCAACTACGCCGCGGCGAAGCTTGGTATCCTCGGTTTCTCCCGTACCCTCGCTATCGAGGGCGCCAAGTACAATATCAAGGTCAACACCATCGCTCCCAACGCCGGTACTAACATGACCCGTACTATCATGCCTGAGGAGATGGTCCAGGCCTTCAAGCCCGACTACGTTGCTCCTCTCGTCGTTCTTCTTTCCTCGGACATTGTCCCCGGAACCGGCACCAAGGGTCTGTACGAGTGTGGCAGCGGTTGGTTCACGAGCACTCGCTGGCAGCGCTCGGGCGGCCACGGTTTCCCCGTGGACGTCAAGTTGACCCCTGAGGAGGTTGTGAAGAACTGGAAGAAGATCACTAACTTCGACGACGGCCGTGCGGACCACCCCGAGGATAGCCAGGCTGGTTCTGAGAAGGTCATGGCCAACATGGGCAACCGCAGTGATGCCTCCGAGGGTGGCAACGACATCTTGGCCAACATCGAGAAGGCCAAGCAGGCGACCACCGACGGAACTGCCTTTGACTACGCCGACCGGGATATCATCCTCTACAACCTCAGTTTGGGTGCCAAGCGTACCGACCTGCCTTTCGTGTACGAGAACAATGAGCACTTCCAGGCTCTTCCCACCTTCGGTGTGGTCCCTTGGTTCAACACCACCGTGCCTTACAACATGGACGACATTGTGAAGAACTTCTCCCCCATGATGCTGCTCCACGGTGAACAGTACATGGAGATCCGCAAATTCCCCATCCCCACCGAGGCCAAGACCCTGACCTTCCCCAAGCTCATTGACGTTGTTGACAAGGGCGCCGCTGCTCTCGTGGTTGCCGGTTTCACCACCAAGGACGCTAAGACTGGAGAGGATCTCTTCTACAACGAGTCCACCGTTTTCATCCGTGGCAGTGGCGGCTTCGGCGGATCCCCCAAGCCCACCGCTGCCCGCCCCAAGGGAGCCACCGCGGCCTACAAGGCTCCTCAGCGCAAGCCAGATGCTGTTGTCGAGGAGAAGACCTCCGAGGACCAGGCTGCCCTCTACCGTCTCAACGGTGACCGCAACCCTCTTCACATTGACCCTGAATTCAGCAAGGTCGGTGGCTTCAAGACTCCTATCCTGCACGGTCTGTGCTCTCTGGGTGTCTCTGGCAAGCACGTCTACAGCAAGTTCGGTGCCTACAAGAACATCAAGGTTCGCTTCGCTGGTGTCGTCCTGCCCGGTCAGACCCTGAGGACCGAGATGTGGAAGGAGGGTAACACCGTCCTGTTCCAGACCACGGTTGTGGAGACTGGCAAGCCCGCCATTAGCGGCGCTGGTGTTGAGCTGTTGGAGGGGGCCAAGGCTAAACTGTAAATTATAATTGAAACGAGTACTTTTGCGTGATGGCGAATTGATGGGATTAAATTGTGTACATAGATATAACGATTTCTGTTTCTTTCCAACTTAGCAATCTCCTGCAAATTGAACTTAAAATATGTTTACTTTTCTAACTCGGTGTATCTGACTGACGAGACCTTTCACAGAATCGGATTACTTCTCATGCCGCTCTTTTGATTTTGATATACTTTGTAGATCTGCGATATAATGTATTAATAGTAAGACGACTAAAGTGTTTAGCAGTGACACGACAGAGATCTAGGTCCCACTGACATCTGCCCGCCGTACGGTCATGTAACGTAACACAATACCATTGACTGATGTCCCCGACTTCATTCAACCTCTCTCTCTGACTCCAACTCCACTCATCTCTAGGCAGACAATCAACTCTCAATTTCTAGCGCGCCTCCACACTCCCCAGGATACCCCCTTACTTTAACTTCTTCCCGCCTCAGGCCCGACCATGTAGCAGACTCCCCCATCGACGCAACGATGGTCCTTTCGCTACCTGTCCCAAGCTTCTCCAAATCCCCTACAACAACATCAACATCAACCGCCCCTCCCCTCCGCCCCAACGACACCAACCAATCCACCACCATCAGCGAAGCTCTCCGCAACAACCCCTTTGGAATCACCTCGCGCTCACGTCTAATCCCCACATCCACCACCACAACCGCAGACCAAAGCCGCGAACAAGAAGAACTAAACAACGCCCTAGAAACTCTCGCCGGGATCTTCCCAGACATAAAGATCGAAGTCTTCCGGGAATTACTCGTACGGTTTGACGGGCAGAGCCGGCTACATGTCTGCGTTGAGCAGCTCTTGCGTCATAAAAAGGAATGGGTGGCCGGCCGGTGGAATGTCCCCGGGGATGACGCTGAGGCGGCGCCGGTAACTGGGACCGGGGTGGTTCCGCGGAATGAACGGTTTCGGACGACTGAATACAAGCTTGCTGTGAGGACGGTGCTGTTGAAGGAATTTAGCGGGTTGAGCAAGAGTACGGTTGATGCGGTTCTGGCGGAAGTGAATTTTTGTTATGTGCGGGCGAGGCCGACGTTAAGGGACCTTTCGAAGAGGACATGGCGGGCGACGTTTAATAGTCTTTTTCCTTCTTTTAAGGGTAAGAAGGATAAGGATGAGAGTCCCCTGGTTGTGTGGCAGCGGCATGCGAATGGGGAGGTGGTCCCGTTGTTGAGGGAGACGGGGTGTCTGGAGTTGGATCGGGAGTTGCATGATGCTTTGCTGGCGCCGTTGCTGAGCGCGAAGAAAGTGGATTGTGAGGATCGGGATCGTAGGTTGGCGGAGGAATTGAATGAGGAGGAGGCGAAGGCCGCTGCTGCGCTTTACGAATGCGAGTGTTGTTTATCTGATGTGACGTTCGAGCAGATCTCGACTTGTTCGGAAAGCATGCATGTCATCTGCTATGGTTGTATCCGGCGGACGATCCAGGAGGCGCTGTTTGGTCAGGGCTGGGGGAAATCGGTCGACGTGGAGCGGTCGACCCTGAAGTGTTTGACCCCGTTCGCCCATGATGGCTGTAATGGGAGCTTGCATCCGGAGGTCGTTAAACGAGCTATTCTCCTTGACAAGGGCGGATTTGAGACCTATGTTAAGTTTGAGGGTCGGCTGGCCTCAGAGACTCTTCTCAAGTCTCAGCTGAAGCTCATTCGCTGTCCCTTTTGCTCGTACGCGGAGGTAGACTCGGTTTATCATCCCTCGGCGAAGGGGATCACCTGGCGCTTTCGTCGGGATGGGATCATCTCTACAATTATACTTACCGTCATGCTCTTAGATATGATACCCTTGCTCGTCATTCCTGTGATTATTCTCTACATTCTAGACCCATCCACCGTTCAGAACTTCCTGCACAACTCGTTCCTAAACCTGTGTCTTAAGGTGCGGCCGAAGAGGTTCACCTGCGCAAACCCATTATGCCAACGCGTTAGTTGCATAACATGCCAAAAACCATGGCGTGACCCACACGTCTGCTTTGAGCCACTCTTACTCGACCTACGAGCTACAGTTGAGGCCGCCCGCACAGCTGCAGTGAAACGCACCTGTCCCCGCTGCGGCCTGTCCTTCGTCAAATCCTCTGGCTGCAACAAATTAACCTGCGTCTGTGGATACTCCATGTGCTACCTCTGCCGCAAGGGCCTCAGCCCTCCATCCAAACCCCCACAACGATTCCGCCCCAGACAACGTCAACAAGAAAACATCAACCCAGCAAACGCAGCAGAGAACGACGACCAAAACCTAGACGACGAGGAATTCGAAGAACCAGAGGGCTACAAGCATTTCTGCGAGCATTTCCGCATCAACCCGGGAGCTCGTTGTACCGAGTGCAACAAATGCGAACTGTATCAAGACGAAGACGAAGAGGCTGTCGCACGTCGAGCGGGTGAGAAAGCCGAACGCGAATGGCGCATGCGGCAAGGCATGGCAAGCGTCGGAGTCCGGTCTTTGCAGGTCAACAGGTCCTTCTCACGACAGAACAAGTCCGCCGGCGGGATATCATTCTCGGGTCAAGGGAAGGGCCTGAACTACTGGCTGGATGAAGTGTGGCGGGAGGGTCGATGGAAGATGGAAGGACAGGCCTTTGTGGATTGGGTGGTAGAACGGGTTGTTGTTATTGACGAGATCTGAGCATTTCTTTCCTCTTTCCACATTTCGGTTTTTTTTTTTTTTTTTTTTTTTACTTAGATCGTGTTTTAATATTGGCGTTTGGCTTTGGGCACAACAGACCTGTTGCATGGATTTGATGATGTGACGAGATATGACATTCCTTTGGTTACTTGACGTTCTCTTCTCTACTGGATTAATATACCTTCTTCATATGAGATGCAATTCATACATCCCCGCTTAATATAGATACGGTCCTTATTCTTTTTCTCTCTTTTTTCTTTCTTTTTTCCTGCGATATTTACCTCTCGGAGGTGAAATGCAGACCTGGAAGTGTGAGCTGCTAAAGTTGTCTACGATGTAGCTCGGCCAACACCAGGACAGAAGGATGTATGTATATTCACATATAACGCGGGGAGATGGTCAAGTGAAATCCGCACTACTACGCCCGCCCAAAGAAAAGACTTACACAAGCCTACCCCAGAAAGTCAGATGAATGACAGTGCCACCCGCAGATCTGACCCCAAAGCCGTGACTACCAAACGACACAATCAAAAACCAAAAATCACCCCCTGATTAGATCCGCCGCTCTCTCCGCCACAGCACACACAGTTCTCATCGGGTACGCACACGACAGAAGAGGAAACACACTGGCATCAACCACCCGCAGGTTCGAAGTACCGTACACCATCATATAGAACACGCCTCAAAATTGCCACTGCTCACACCAGTTTCTCATCAACTGGGGCGAGACCGCATCCATCTGCCGCATCGTGAAGCTATACGACTCAGTCCGTGTGGTAGCCAATGGTGCTGTCTTGACTCCCATCTTCGCGCCCTCTGCTGCCGATCTATAGGTGTCGAGCAGCTTCACAGCCGGGTTATTATCCATACTCACAGAATGAACCTGGCTTTTGTCAAGTGCATCAACCCACTCCTCAAATGAGACCACCTTTCGGATCCTTTCGCCATAGAACTCACGCAAGGTGGGTATAAGGCTAGACCACTCGGTAACCTTGGGATTGAACGCATGGGAGTACCCAGTAATCTCTTCTACGGTCCAGGGAGAAGTCACACCCGAAACCTGCAGTACCACATTTGCAATGTCCTCAACTGGTGCCCAGCCCATATCACCAAATGTGCCAAGGGAGTCAGGCAGAAGGCCTAGGTAGACGGAACTGCGAACCAAGCTTGGAAGCCACTCTTGCGGATTCCATTTGCCCTTCTTCCCGCGCGGGCCCGCAACTTGTCCAACCCGTACTGTAACACTAGGCACACCCGATACCTTGGTAGCGTGGTCGAGAATCGTGCTGCTTACGAGCTTGGACTGGCCGTACCCCATCGTTGCGAGGGACAAATCTGGTAGTGCTTTCTCGGGTACAGGCACGTCTGGGGTCGTCCATTTTTCAACAGTTCCAATGGTGGAAATGAACGTTATGGGCACAGTTTTGCGCGTCGCTTGTGCGCTGAAATCGACTAGGTGACGCACCCCGCGGATGTGTGGCTCAAAGGACACCACGGACATGTTGAAGTTGACAGGCCAGGCGTTGTGGATCACGCGGTCCACGTTGTCAGCGAGTCGACTATATACCTCAGGGGCAAGGCCTAAGCCTGGCTCTGCAAGGTTGACCTGCAGGAACTCGGCTCGGGAGAAATCAGTCGACAGTCCCCGGGATGTATTTACCTCAGTTTGGCGCTCTAGGCCGTTGACGGCACGGTTGAAACAGATCACTTTGCTAACATTGGAGCATTTTAAGGTGAAGTCCAGCAGATACGATCCTAGTGCACCCGTTGTGCCCGTGATAACAACGACTTGTCCTTTGTCAGCAGGAGCTGGTTTATTGGGCACTGCATCAGGAAGGTCGTGAGTGTATTTGTCAACAAGTGCACTGCATATGGATGTTTGATCTGCCATCACGCCTGAACTATGGGTTAGGCTGAGCTGTCCACGATTTGCGCAGACCAGGGAGAAGGCGTACGCCGCCAGCTGCGCGATCGTCGGATAGGCATAGATAACCCTTGATTCCACCACCTCCTTGATGAGTTTAATGCCCGCTTTCTCTAGACTGACAAGCAACGCGCGAGAGAGTTGAATCGCTTGCAGGGAGTCCATACCAGCTGCAAAGAAATCCTCCTCGGTGTCCAGTTGACGAATTTGGAACACGCTCTGGACCAAGTCGCGAACCGAGTGCACAAATGCCGTCTCAGAGGTAACGTCAAGATCCACAGCTACGACCAACTTATCCCTGCTGTTGTCAAAGAATCCTTCAATGTCTGCCGCATATAGCTTTTCCACCATAGAGCGCTGGATAGTGCCTTTACCTGCACGAGGAAATGGCCTTTGTGGATCGGCCAAAAAGACATAATCGCGCAAGATACGACCGTGTGCAACCGTTTCGGCATTGACCTTCTCAATAGTTGGCCAAACATCATCAAGAAAATGCTGCTTTTCGTCCTCATTCTTGGGATACTGGACCGGCTCGATCATGAGTGCGGCATGGAATTGCTTACTGCCAACGACCTGCGCGCTGAATACCCCTGGGTGACCCATGACGGCCCCTTCAATGGTCACAGGGTTGAGCTTCTCTCCTGTCGAGAAGACAATTATGTCGTCAGCCCGTCCCACGTATGTCCAGTGGTCTGGCAGTGTTGGGTGAGGCCGGTACAGATCTTTGGTGCTGAACTCGTCTAGCTCGGGAAATGTATAGAAGCAACCCTGTAGCCCCGGATGCTTATCCTTGCGCACTATGACCTGCTCGTACATATCGTCGCCAATCAACCGCCATTCGATGCCCATCAACTCCTTGTGGATGATGAACCATGGCCACATGGCGGGATCCGGCTGGGAGTAATAAGGAAAGTAAAAATACCTGCCAGTGTTAGTAAGTAGAGCATTTGGCAGGTTTCACACTCAGTGTAGTCAGTTTGAAGGTTCCTTACTCAGTACACGCAATGGCATTTATCGTCTTAATGCCATGTTTTAGCAAAATATTAATCGAGTCGTGGGCGATAGCGCCTGATGAGATGGTGCGAGTTAGCTAAATCGCCGCGAGCCAATCGTGGTACGCAAATTGCGAAGGTAACCAACCTCCTCCACAACCCACGGCATGCAATTTTTTAAGCTCGATTATTGCCTGCTGTGAGCGGGACATGTGGTCTAGGATGGCCGGCGGAATGAACGTCCACCCAGGGTTACTGTTTTGCAACCAGTCGACCACATTGTCACCTGTTATAGGCCGGGAGGGCTCCCGGAACGCGATCGGCGCATTATAGTAGAAGGCGCACACAGTCGTGATCATGAGACCTCCAACATGGAACAAGGGCATGATGAGCAGGTGGCGCGGATTGGGAAAGCTGGTCCATGTCGGAAGCCAGGCCAAGTTGCCATTGCGCGGCGGTATATAACGATGAAGATCATTCATAGCGACCATACCATGTCGCACCACCACAGGTTTCGGAAGGCCGGTACTGCCACTTGTGTGTAGCACCACATACGGGTCCCATTCTGCCTCAGCGAATGTCTTGGTGTACAGAACCGGCGTCACTCCTTCAGCAACCCACTCCTCAAATGGAGCTACAGCCACACCCTCCATGCCCAGCCGGGCATCCACCCACGGCTGTACCATTGAGGCATACTGCCGTTCATGATATAATATGTTGCAATCTGTCTTCGCGAACAGGTTCAGTTGCGCCTCGATCGAGTTGCGAGGCGAAACGAGTAGGACTTTATAGCCGGCCTTGATAGCGCCGACCACGAAGATGGGGTAACGCGGGTCCTCCAAGCCGATGTAGGCCACTGTGGGGAATGTGCCAGGTGCCGGGTGCCCGGCCTGCATGATAAGCATCTGTGCCACATAGTTGACGGCATTGGCGACCTGAGCCCAGCTCACAGGCTTCCATCCATCACGGGGATTGTTGCTCCGTGGAATCGACAGGCACTCAACATCGGGAGTTTCACGAGCTGTCTCGTCAATTACGTGGGGTATCAGACGCTTGCCGCACTCTCCACCGAGGAGCATCTTGGCTGCTGTGTCCTTGGTGCCATTAAGGGCTTGGGCATTGGTAGTACCATGGGTATCACCTGTCATACCGAATTATTCTCCTATGTAATGTGGAGCTGAAAAGCCGTAATAGCATTTATATTGTGGGGAAGCTTTGCAGCATAAGCGGGAAAGATTTGTGATAATGGATGGGGATGTCGAGCCCTTTTTTATACAATGATAGACCTTGTGACGGTCATGTCCTTCCGTCGTGCCGCGGTTAATGCGGTATTTGTGCATGTAGTACAATTATCCCTAGATTTCCATAAAATCCAACAATTACTGACGTTGTTACTCCTCATTGCCTTCGCGTTGGGCGGCCTGAAAAAGGATCGCCAATGCGCTCCATGTAAGCGCTTGTGTCAAATAAGGTCAGACGACTGAAGATCGTAGATCCCAGTAGGGGAGAACATTTGGGAATGTCCATCATAGACGGAATAAATAGTGGCCCTTCGACAATTGCCAAATACTGATTCACGGTTCTTGAGAGCTGGTCCATTATACGCAGTAGTACTGTACGTAGTCCTGTGTACTAACTAGTGTGTAGAGTAAGTACAAAGTAGACCAAAGCTCTCCACTGTACCCCACTAGAAATTGAAAGGCGAAGACCTTGGCGATTTAAACTCTGTTTAGTAAGTCCTCGTTGATTTCTACTCCCCCTTCCTAAACTACGTGTTCTTTCCCCCCTCGCCCACCTGCCATCACGTGGTATAGGAACGATCCAGCCCTAAACCGACTTCTGACTCCAAAGGCGAGAATGAATCGGAAAGTGATGATCAACAAGTCTTTTAAAAACATATAATATTGTACATATGCTGTGTGCATAACTGCTGGATTAGAACTGGAAGCCTGATTCCTTAACCGAACTAACTCAAGCTCCCCGCTGCGAAGCATTCAGGAAAGCTGACAATGGACATTCCAGTCTAAACCGCAAGTACAGTAACACCCATGCAGAGGAATCTAAGGTATTCACGAAATATGACTTCGCAGGGCATTTTTAGTTATGTCAACTATGGTGCATACCAAAGTAACATAGCTGGTACGCGAGCGGATCACCCAGAACACCACAGTGTAGACACCTTATAAGTACATTTCAAACACACAATACCAACTGCATAGTCCCAATTATGTTGTTGTATTACTATATGCTAATTTGGGGCACGTCTTCGGTTCCCCCGGTCCACTCTATGATATATTTTGGAAAGGTTAAAAAGTAACAACAGAATAAAAAAGAAAAAGCAGATGGAGAACCCATAGAGCAAAGTATACAAAGGAGTACAAGACCTGGAGCATCACGCTCAGGCTTACTCCGAAGTATAATCTAACAACAAGGTGTCGGCTGGAGCTTCTGACATAAGCAAAGACATCGAGATCGTTTTTAGAATTGACGCCATAGCTATCTCTGCAAGTGCGCTGAATTTGCTTTTAACCCATTAAAGCAAACACGTCCTGACCATTTAATATGAGTCGATTTATGCCCGGCCAGTCCATTTCCTAGATTCCGTAGTGATGGAAGCTCGAGCTAACACCGCTTCACACTTGCTCGTTACCATACTCCTTATCAGCTGGTCCACTGTCGCTACCAGTGTTTCCCGCATTGTCTTGATGGAGGGTTGGCTGATCACCTGGTAAGTGTGAATGGTTTGGCGCACCGCTGTGCCAGTCTATCGCTTCGTGCCACGGGCCGGGGCCCGCAGCGGCCTCCCACTGATTGAAATCTTGGCCCGGATTAACAGTCTCATAGTGAAATATGCTGAGAAAACCATAGAATCCACAAGCAAGGAGGGACCCTAGCAATGGTCCTACCCAGTAGATCCAGTGATATCCTGGGAAGCTGCGGTTGATCACGTCAGGGCCAAGGGCACGCGCAGGGTTGAGGGCACAGCCGGTATAGTAGGTTCCTAGTCTTAGAGTCAGCATACACGTGTGTGTGTGTTAATATAGACGATTCGGGTGTACAGACCGACTAGTTGGTTCACAAATAAAACCAGGCCGATCCCAACTGGCGCGAGGAATGTTGACTTTTGCTTAACTACAGCCAACATAATCACGACAAATACCAGGTGTGCTGTCAGGAACATCTCAATGAACAGGCCCTGGGAGATTGAGGTGCCACCTCCCAGCCTGGTCCCAACGCTTAGAGGTCCTGGGAACAAGCAACTAACCACGCCTGCTGATGCAATTCCCGCTATAATTTGAGAAGCAAAAACTAACACACCACGAACAGGATGCATGCCTCCGCAGAGGCAGAGAGCTAGAGTGACCTGGGGATTATTAGTATAGCTATCTATGTCATTTTACTGACCAGGGTCTGGTCTGTATATGACCGCTAGCTTAGCGCGGGAACATACCACTGGATTGAATAAGCCACCCGTCACACGGTAAAATGTCCAGACATTCACAAGCAGAGAAAATCCGAATGACAGGGACAGATAGAGTAGGTTCGAAGTGTTTGGTGGTGCCCCCTCAGCTGGCTTAGGGGTGTTAGAGACCTGGCCACCAGCAAATGCGAAGAAGAGGAACATGAAAGTTCCGACAAACTCTCCCACAACGGCAACAAAGTTATTTTGGAATGTATGGGGTACGTGTAACATGGGCAACTGCCCCTTCTCTGAACGGACGATGGGGGCTGTGTTCCCTCCAGGTTGACCCCGTATGCGAGCTGCTAAGCCCTGCATAATCGGGGTGGACGACGTGGTCGATACATTTCTGGAGGCTGTGTTATTAACCATATCGCCCCGTCTCTGATGGATCCAGCTCGGCATATTTCTGGGATAGAGATAACAAATCTGTAGGGAAAGGAGGCTTCAGCTTGAGAAACAAGTTCTGAATGGCAAATCAGAAACTCACTATTTAAGCACTAAAAAGGCCGATCGTTGGCCATTATTTATAGTTGAAATCTCTTGTCAGATGGCATGACTGGTGGGTATAGATGATATCACGAGTGCTATCTCCCGCATTGCTTCTAATATCGGTGCCAACGCGAAGAGGACATATTGTGTCATAAGATGAGCGTGTGGCAAGGCGAACGACTCGAAAACGCCGGATAACCAATCAATGGGACTATTGTAGACAAAGGTGAGTATGGAAGCCCATTCTGACTTGTCCAAGAGCTGATGAACGGGAGATTCGGCTAATTATCCGGTTGAGCTGTGTGTGGTCCAATGGAATAATGCTATGCAAATTAGGGCAAGCTTTCAGTCACTTGGATATTACTCTATTAGACTTTTAGCTATTTAGTCTATCTTGTAATTTTAAAAGAAAACCTTATAGAGCTCTATTAGATTAAAAATCTTAGCTAAAGCTATATATATATATTAAAAAAGTCTATTGAATTATTTAATTTCTTTTATATTATTATACAATTATTAAAATTATATTAAGTTAAAATACTATACTCCTAGTGCACAATCGAGGAATGGCGCCTGTCTTACGAGACTATAGGATGGATGACACAGGTGGCAATCGCAAATGGTATTCACAATTCTAGAATCTGCCTCCGGACTTATCATTCGTACCAGGCATTCGAGTATCGTATGATGCATATGATATCAGCACTCTATCTGATAAAGAATAGAGGTCGAAGGTCCTTAGGAACGGTTGTCAGAAATGGTTGTACTATTCTGTAACTAGATCCTTGGTGATGCTTTAGGAAAGACTAATTGACCAAACATACCAAGTTCAGTCTGGACCCACGCCAGGGGTGGGGCCGAGCTGTATAGTAATCGCCGCTTAACCAAGGTTCTCAGTGACCTCTCCGTCGCGAACCGTAAACATCTAATTGCAACCATTTAGTGAGCAGGCATTGTGGGGAAGACCTTCAAAAACCTTGTTTACCTAAGCCTGTAGACGCGAGTGCCAGGCATGTTGACAAATATGTAACAAGGAAGAGTTCTGTCTAGACTAGAACATTTATGTCTCAAGGAAAGCCTGAGGGAGGGTAGATGCCTGAGGAAATAGCTTCGCAGAAGGAAAATAGGCAGGTTGGGAGTAAGTCTATACCCTACTACAAATTGAAAGGTGAAGATCTTGGCATTTAAACCTCTATTTAGTTAAGTCCTTCCTATACAACTACTTGTTCTTTTTTCCCCTTCGCCTATCTACTATTATTTAGTATAGAAATAGTCCAGCTCTAAACCAATATCTAATTCTAAAGATAAGAATACATTAAAAAGTAATAATTAATAAGTCTTTTATAAATATATAATATTGTACATATATTATGTGTATAACTGCTGGATTAGAACTGGAAGCCTGATTCCTTAACCGACCTATGATACTCTCATTAGTACTCTTGGACCTCATGACCTTCTGCAGTAAAAAAAGATCTTCTAAGCGGCGAAGCTAGCGTATATCAAAAGGATCGTTCCGTGTGTTTTTATCACGGTGGCACCGCCACATGGCATTGTCTTGTTTCCTGATGGGCTACGAATTTTGCAACGGATGAAAGTGACGAAATTCGACTAGAAAGAAGAAGTCTACCGTGCCATCAAATCCTTCGGTATCCCTTATACCGTCATAGATGTTGAAAATTGGTATCACGTCTCAATTCCGTCTCTCCCATTTGGTAAAGTGGGTTATGTATAATTGGCACCAAAGAAAGTCATACATGGCGACGGTATAGCTCCTAATATTCTGACGGATCTACGTGATGTCGGACGATTTGTCGCGCGTAGTTTATGCGATGCCTGAACTCTTACTGAATATGTCTACACATGGGGATGTCCTGAGCAGGTACGTGCGTGAGAACAATCAGCCTAGTTATACGGATTATCTGGGTTACTCAAAGCAAGGGAACTTCTATCTGGGTGTTCACACCGCTAACTTACCGAGAATTCTTTGAGGAGGTACTGGCTGGGAAGGCGAGGGAGGTGTACACTAGTACATAAACTCATCCTGGCCCATTGCCCTACCAAAGTTCAAAGAGCTTGATTCTTAAATCCTGCCTTGAATTCGGAATTTAGAAATACTACGGGTGACATGAATCCGGGCTATGAATAGTAGAGATGCAATTGGAAGTATAAGCGGTGCAGATAGAAATAAGGAGCGGGCCAAACATTTGGGCAAGTTATGTGATTATCTATAATAGTTACCTTCCTTCACTACTACTCGTGGATCTACATTCCTGGTGGCCAATTTGCTAGCGGGTCCATGTCTCAACCAACTTCTTTCTCAGGACACGATGAGAATAACTTCTATCCCACCGCTGGCACTGCGACAGCAGCAAAGGTTTGTAAATGCACCAGCAACAACAAGTCACGCGCCCTCGGGGCCGCCGCCGCGGATGCTCTGAGTGGGATAGTGGCTGGGTTACCCAGCGCCTCAGACCGGCTGGATGCCCACAATGCTGGGCTTTCTGCACTGCTTACGCAGGACTGGGACACTCTCCTGGCCCTTTCACGCACTGCATGGAGTACCTTTTTAGATGATCTGGCCGCCATTGTTACCTGGGTGGACCGTAGCTAGTGCGCTAAACAGAAGGCGGCATAGCTGGCTTTAAGGATTAAACACAATGAATAATGTTGACCTAGGGTTGTGGTTCCTAAGCCGTTGTTCGTCCCACAACCAAATCGATAGATTTGAGCATCTCAATAGGAATTCAAGGAGTTGTCCCTCTCAAGAGATAATACATCCCATGTTATAGAATTATGTCTATGCTCAATTTATCTATCTTCACTACTATACCTTCCTCTCATACCTGGAAGTTGATAAATTCAAGATCTCCACTGCGAAGCAATTATCACTTGCCACCTGAGGAAAGCTGACAATTATATAATGAACATTCAAGTCAAGTTTCCCGCCGATTTCAACCACAAATACACCAATATCCATACAGAGGGATCTAAGGTATTCAGTAAACGTGATTTCGCGACAGTTCTCTTGACTACAGGGCATACCAAAGTGACATAGCTGGTACGCGAGCGGATCACTTAGAACATCATAGTATAGACACCTTATAAATACACTTTGAATACACAACATCAACTGCTTAAATAGCAATGGAGCCCCGCGCAACCTTCTATCTTATATAATCTTGATTATTAGATAACGTTTCGCCCACTAGGGCTTCTAATTCTAGAAGCAATCCAATTGTTTCATTTCTCTTGACAGACGTGTATACATATTACCTACCTCAGATTATGGGAGATCTCCTAATCTAGTGATCAATCCACGTCCATGGCGTCCGTATACCCGTACACCAACCGATCGGTATCTAGCTTCACAACTTCCTCGACCCTTTCCTCTAGCGCGGCGCAAATCTCCAGAATAAATTGAATGTAGGTATTGTCCTCCTCCTGTGAAGCGACCGCGTCAGAAATCTTTTGTAGCCACTTCTTCATGTACGTCTTTGCCGGCGTCGGGATGTATTCAAACAAGTCCTCCATGAATTCGTACCAAGCGGCCATCAGATCAACATCGACGTCCGCATACGCTTTTTGCCAGGCGTCAGATGTGGCGTCGAGGTTTTCTCCAACGTCGTGAATAATCCGTTGGATTCGTTCGGTGACTGTTTCGTGTTGAAGATATGTGAACACAGCAATTGCTGTCCGGATTGCGATCAAAGGCGTCGTGTAGATACGGTTATCAAGATCGTCTTGCATTTTGTCCTCATCGCGTATGGTTCCTCCGACCATTACCCGAGATTTCATGTTATTGATATCCTTTTCGAGTAAGACAAACTGCTCGCTGTTTGTTGTACTTCCAAGCGAGTCCATAATGCGAAGTTCGGGCTGTGCGGAATCTTCTCCTCCAACGGCGACCGGTCGAACGCCTCCAAGAATATGTTGGCGAAGCACCTTTTCCTTTGTGTAGTAGTGGCAAGGAACAGGGATATATCTCCTGGCTTGGGCTCCGGAAAGGAGAATACCCGAGGTGGTAGCATTGAAGAATTTCTTCATAAGCTGGATTTCAATGATATGCTCCGCTAACGAAAATGTTAGTTACCTAGGAGACGTCGAAGGTGGTGTGAAAGACGAAAGAACGGTGGGGAGAATGGTGGGGAAAAATGGAAAAGAAGGATATGGGAGAAGAACAGATAAGGGACAGGCACGAGGTATAGATGAACATGGAGCAACCCAAATACGAATGTGCGTGATAACTTACTGTGGAACCAGCGACCTGTGGGAACTGAATGTTGTTCGATTGAGGGGTCGGAACAGTCACCGATCACTTTAAAATCAAAGGCACGGTCATAGACGTGGTTTCGCTCATCCCACTCTGAAGTAGACTTGAACTCAGCCGGACTCAGCCGCAGCGTTTGCTGTGCTGGTGATTGTCCTGGACATGTCAATATCACTTCACGCTCTTCACGCTTCCCCCACAGATGATCCCGTGCGTCTATATTCCCACTCTCACTCTCTTCAACCCCCTTGGTGTCAGACGCAGGGTTATCAATATCATCATTGGGCGGACAGTCCAGGTCATAATCACACAGACTTCCGCCACAACGGGGAAGGCTTTTATCCTCATCTGTTATCAGGGTCGACAAATAGTCGAGCTTACAGAGAAACACGACAACTGCAGCACGAGGCCCATCCGTCTTGTACACATTCCATGATGGCAGGAAATCCAAAGCGGGTTTCATTGTTGCGTTGGGGTGTTTTTTGGTAGCTTCCTCATTCCACACGGTGATCCACTCTCTGGCTAGTGCCTGTGGGTGGCTTCGCTGTCTAAACACGATTGTGAGGTCTTCCACGATGGTGTTGAAGGCGTCCAACGGCGTATCTATACTCCTACTCAATAGCCCTGTCATATAGTCACTGGCGGGACAAACGGGGCTTTGTAGCCATCGAATGAGAGCGGTGCGGAACTTGGAGATAGCCTCATCCTCCACCACGTTTTCCTCGTAGTAATCCGGGTTACAGCAATAGGACCGTGCGCCACCCTTTTGCCAGCAGGTGGTCTGTAGTCCATCCATGGCCATCCGGATCTTCCCATCTGGACACGATGACTTGCAATAGTCTTCATCGCGCCCACTCGGGATGTAGCCCTCGGTAGAGTACCATCCGCAATGGGTCAAGGATTTCTTGTCCTCCTTTTTGTAGCAGATCTTACGTGACGCCCACATGTGGTCGGGTAATGGTCCGTCGTTGGTGAACATGTTGTATTCTAGTTCGCAGTAGGCGGCGCCACTTCCGCTCGAGGACGCGGTTAGTATCTCATCGATTGATGAGTCTGCCCACGGGCATTCTCCCTTCGCACACTCCGGCCACCTGGACCACTCTGTGGTGCGGTATAGAGCGAGGCTGTCCCCCCCGCCTTTACAGCAAGCCGCTTGATATCCGTCACTGTGGCAATGGTCTTTAAGCGATCCAACCTCGAACATATCTCCCGGACAAGCCCCACCGCAGCCTCCATTATTGAAGTCATACCAGCCACATGTCGGATGCGGTCCATCGATTGGGCAGCAGAACGTATGGTGCGCTCCGTCATCACAGGCTGTCGAGTCATACATACCTTCGTGACTCTCATGCTTGTCGCTGTCCATGCGCTCCACCACGTAGTAATCTGATGGACAGACTTCGCCGCATCCAGTCCACTTACACTGAGGATGATAAGTTTTCTCTGTCCAGGTGAGCATCTCATCCTCGCTGTCACCATTTTCAACAACCTTCGCCCCCAGGTATTTGTTGGTTCGTGACGAAACGGTATCTAATGCCGATGCATACTTTCCGTCCTCCGTGTCGTGGCTGATCGCCCAGACCATAACTCCTCCTAGGCACTCCTCCAAGGCAAACTTAACCTTGAGCGAGAAGGTCTCAGCATCATCGTAAGTTAACCACTGATTATCCCAGGTCAGGATTTCGACAGCAGCGGCATCGTCCAGCTTTTCTATCACATCTTTACGGTCGACTAACTCATCGATCTCGGAGTTCATGAGGATTCCGCTGGTTGCGCTACAATCTCCGGGATTACCAGTAGAGGCAAACGTGCATCCTGGATCCCTATTTGTGATGGTCATCATGTTAGCCATGGATGTAATTAAAATGGGAGAGGTCGAGCAAATAAGAGAAGATGGAAGGGCAGAAAACACCTACATGCAGCTCCTGCTATCGACGGTGAAAGTGCGGGCATAAAACGCTAAGCCCAGAACGACCTGGCTAGGCTGCACCTTGTTCCTCCAGATCAGGTCTAGTGCGTTCGTGATTTCTGTCAAGTTTGTATGCGAATCCAAATAGGCTCCTGTCCATTTGTTCCCTATGCGAGGAGCAGTTAGCCAGCCAGTTTTCAATAGCAACAGGGGAGTATGGCCACCCACCTCGATCCCAAAGTCCGTGCAGATCATAGGACATGAAGTTGAAATAGTCGACATGTTTAGCCAACTCATCCAGGTCGAAATGCTGCAGATACCAGTACGATGCTGGGAGCGTTAGACTGAGGTGATCACGTCCGGCGGTTCCCTTCAGTGCTGATTTCAAGTTTGCGATAAACTTGGGGAAGTTTTTGAAGTCATCAGTGGAGCCTCCTCGGTCAGTATCAACAGGGTATTCCCAATCGATATCCACGCCGTCGAAGTTATACGTAGCCAGGAAGGATGTTAGAGACTTGAAGAAAGCCTTCTGGTTAGTCTCTGAAGCAGCCAGGCTAGAGAATGTCGTAGCGGTAGAGCCAGGATCATTAAAGCTCCATCCACCGAGAGCAATGTTCACAGTCAGACCAGGGTCATCATCCTTCATGTCTGTGAGACGCGTATACAAATTGACATCTCTGGAGTCAGCGGGAACAATTTCAAATGTTTCGGGGTCAATTGAGGCAAATGCAAAGTTGATATGCGAGTATACGTTTAACGGTATCATTTCGGGCCAGTAGTCATTGCATGCACGACGCGACGCCCAACCTTCATAGTAGCCAATCACCCGTTTGAGGCCCACTATATCTGCATCACAGGAGGGGCGCTTGACCTTTTTGGTTCCACAAAACTCTTCCGTAGTTCCACAGAAACCGTATCTACAAAACGTCTGGGATTAGAATACTTGTATGTTATCGAGGTGGCATGACGTTTGGACACTCACTCGCTGCAGCAAACATTCAGGGGACATTTATCGGATGAAAAATATTGAGAGTCCCAATCCCCAGGGTTGCACTCGCCTTTTTGGTCACAGGTAGAGACACAGTTCTCTTCCCCGCAGTCTGCCTCGAAGTTAGGATCAATATATCATTAGGAGTCTCTGTGGGCCTTGTAACGGCGGTGAGGAGAGAGGAGTTGTTTTATAGTTTAACAACTAAGGGAAAGTAGGCGGAGCCTTGAGAGAGGGTAATTTGGAAACCTACAATCGGGACCAAGTCCACAAACGCCGAATTTCGAGCAGCACCCTATCTCGCAGTGATTATTTTCGTCACATTGACCTGTGATACCCTGATAGTCGCAAGTATCAACGCAGTTTTCTGCTGACTATGAAGCTATAAGCCATTTCATGCTCTAATGCGGTGCATCACTGGGGAACCCTCTTACGCAGAAATCATCTCCGATACCACAATAGCCATACCTGTACCGAATTAACTATGATACGCGTTTGAGTGGATGTTTGCATGCGGAGAGAGAGTAAGAGCTGGAGGAGGAGAGGACAGTTGGAAAGGACGTATCGTAGGATGGAGAGAGAAAATCAAGAGGAAGAACAGAATGAAAGGATGTAAATCATACTTGGAACAACATCCAGTAGCACACGGATTCGTAGCGCTACAGCCTTGCGCACTGACAACAGCCCAAAGCTGTACACAGATGCACCAGAAGGCAGTTGCCTTCAGGAGTAGCATCATCGATAGCAGTTCAGCTGTTACTAGTTCCCTTCACGGTGAGGAGAGGAACTCTTCGTGAAAACAAGGACAGCGACGGGGGTCTCTTGAGCCCTCTGCACTCTTATTTATGGTTCAGATAAACAGCCGAGAGGCGGGCTTTGGCTCGATGGTTCCCATTAGGGTAGGTCCTTTTTTCCCCTTGTCTTAAGCATCCACATCTCTACTATTTGTGGATGTTACGTGGTGATGACCGTAAATTAGCTGTAAATCAAAAATTCACTAGTCTTCAACAAACCACACTGTCACCATGGAAAGACGAATCGGCTGAGTCAATTCTGGTTAGAAACCAGGAGACACATGATGGGTCTGACGGTCAACGGTCCTGTTTAGGGCTCGTTGGTGTGGCCTTTACTGGTTGTTTCCTTTACGCTACGGCTCTAGGATCTAACCGAGCCCTCCGCCTTCGCCTCAAGAATCACACTACAGGCGGTGGGATCAATTAGGAGGATGGACCTCAATCTCCTTGGATTCCCATCCCTAGTAGTAGATAGGAAGTTAGGGCTAGTTTAGCGCGGGAAGGGTCTACTAGCCGAGGGGTTCGAGGTCCACCGTCCGCCAAGGGCATCAGACCCACCCTGGTCCACCCTCTCGGAGCTGATACCTGGTACCCCAGTATGGAGAGTTCATAATGAACGTTGTGAATGCTTACTGATGTATCCAGATTGTTTACGGAAATGATTGTCGATGATCACCATGCCTGGGGTATATATATCATACGATACCTCGACCAAGCTTCTCCGTAGAAGATTGAACACAATTTTGCTAGACTTGACCCAAGACAATGTTTGTGAGTGCTCGGAAGACGACGGAAGGCTAAGTGATGATGGGGCAGAATTACCCTGAGGACCCTCAATTCGATCAAGGTGTATTGCCACGAGCGCTATTTGTTTCTGTGGTTGTTTTGCCACCCCCCCTTATGCTTCGCTAAGCAAAATATTAACTTACCCTCAATGCGGCTATTTTCTTCGTTCCGTAGTGCCGAAGGGCTCGGTTCCACTGTAATTCTGAGACTCCGCTATTATAGCACGGTCCATTGGTTAAGGGCCACTCACTGGTTAGGGTACTAGAAAAGGGGGACGCGATATCTGTACAACAGAGATAAAACTCCTCGCAAACTCACGCGTATAAGGGACCAGTAGAGAGAGTAGTAAAGCTTCAATGAATGCCCGCGCTACTTAACGCAAGCAAGAAGAATGATGATGATAGCAGTGTCCCTTTCTACGATACTTCTCGCATGAACCTTATTATTAATTATTATTGCACAGAGAACATCTCTAGCTGTTAACGCCATTAGCTTCCATTAGCTCTTGTTGTATTTGATTTCGCTTGGTCTTGCTGTCTTGGTCTCCAGGCTATCGTTTGCTCTCTAGCTCGTCTCGTCTCCAACTAGTATTACTAGTAGGCGCTAGTAAGGTAACGCCTGTAATACACGTAATTATGTCACGATACAGGCTCACCAATACATCCAAGTATAGTTATTTTCTCTCCCCCCCCCCCTTCTCATCCCTTTCCAATTCGTCCTACTGACTTTCATTCTCATATTCCCGAGTCGGCAAAAGTGCTTTCCGTCTGAACATGCTGCTGTGGTCAAGTGGCATTCTCCTGCTGCTGTGCGCCAATATCATTCATGTTGCTGGACATGGACATAACAACCATGGCCACCTCCACCACCGCAGGGATCAGAGTTCCACAGTGATCTCTGATGAAGTTGTTCCTTCTGACACTACAGTAGAATTTAGCCTCAGCGATGCTAAGGCGCTCGTCGAAAAAGCAAAGGTGGCCATGGCTGTTGCAAACAAGGCCCGCCTAGAGAATTCTCAGTCGAACCAATATAGACTGCAGAAATCGACCGCTCAAAAGACGGCGGCAAAAGCCGCTCCGGATCTCCAGCTCAGTTGGGCAACGGAGGTGTCGACAAATGCCAGGACTGCCCGGACAGCGGTCGCAAATTCGTCCGGTGACTCACACCGATACACCTACAGTATCTCACCCGGCCTAGCCAACGCTGCCCGCATGATGGCGGAGAGCAACCCCCCAGGGCCAACAGCGGGTGATCCTGCAGCTGTTGCAGCGAGGATTCAGCAAAAATATGCACTTAAAACGAACGACACCAATGTTCCTCCTCAGAAGCTGCGGCGGCCCAACGGACTTGGAATTGATGTTCCTACGGAAAGGCAAACATCACGGACTGATTCGTCACCGTCTAAACTATCGAAAAGAGACGTTGGAGTGTATTGGATGACGACAATGGAACAAAGAGGAGAAAGTCCTTTTGCGCCATCTGGCTATAAAGTCTGGAGAAATGTCAAGGAATACGGCGCAAAAGGTGAAGTTCTGCCCCAGTGTCCGGGATTAATGAATGTAACTGACTTCCGACAACAGGTGATGGTGTAACTGATGACACGGCTGCCATTAATCGGGCCATTTCCGACGGGGGTCGATGTGGTGTGGACTGTGGATCAAGCACGATCTATCCCGCTGTCGTGTATTTCCCGCCTGGAACATACCTGGTCAGCTCACCAATCATTCAGTACTTCAACACTCAATTTCTCGGCGATGTATGTCCTACCTAGACGGATGGTTTATAGAGCCTTGCTAACAGTGAAGCCCCTTGATTACCCCACTATTCTAGCTGCTTCCAGTTTCGTTGGGTTGGGAGTTATAACGTCTGATGTTTATACTGGTGAAACTAGTGAATGGTAGTTTCACACTCCTTTATTGCTTCTCCTCAGCTTCATTCTCCCTTATGGGGTCAAAAATAGATTCCCTACTAACGCGAAATAGGTACCTTAATACCAATAACTTTCTCCGTTCTGTCAAGAATTTCAAGATGGATATCACCCGTACTGATCCCAACGCATATGTCTGTGCCATTCACTGGCAGGTAGCCCAAGGAACCTCGCTAGAAAATATCGATTTTTATATGATGCAAGATGATACGACCACTCAGCAGGTATGCGCGGCGCCGTGGGATATCTACTATATGACCTCTAATCTCGGCATATTAAACAGGGGATCTACATGGAGAACGGCAGTGGTGGCTTCCTTGCTAACCTAACCTTTGTTGGTGGTAACTTTGGGTAGGTCTCCGTTCATCCCAGCCCGATACAACCTCTCTAACTCGAAGATTTAGGGCGTATCTAGGAAACCAGCAGTTTACAACTTCCCACCTGGCCTTTGTAAATTGTAATTCTGCGTTGCAGATTCACTGGGACTGGGCTTGGACTATGCACGACGTGATCATTGAATCTTGCAACCAGGGTGTTGTTATTGTCGGTGGAGTAAGTAGTCGCTCGTTTCTGTCTTCCTGAAACTAACCCCACTCTGTCTACCACATTTCTATAGGTCGAGGATGTATTGACTTGGTTCTTATAGGCTGGGGGCTCAATGAGCACCGGCCAACCCGTTGGCTCCCTCATCCTGGTCGACTCGATGATTGCTAATACACCAACGGGAATCATAACCTCACTTTATCAGGAGAACTCGACCGCCCTGTTGTTACAAAACACAGGATTTTTTAACGTCGAAACAGCCATCATAGATGATGTTGAAGGCAAGACCTTGATGGCTGGTGGCAATGAAGTCCTGGTAGATTCCTGGGGCTTCGGTCTGTTTGCTAATAGCAGTTCCAGCACTTTCATCAACGGAGACAACATACCGGTGATGAACAGGAGCAGCACACTACTTGGAACTACAGGCTATAATAAACCCAACTTCCTCGCACGACGCCGGCCAGCCTACACCGACTTGGGCATGAGCCAGGTCATTGATGTGAAGGCGGCCGGAGCAGCAGGAGATGGAGTAACGGATGATACTGCTATCTTGAATAGTATCCTCAGCCAGGCTGCTAACATGTCGTCTATCGTCTATTTTCCATTTGGAGTGTATGTTATCAAGAACAGACTTAATATTCCAGTTGGATCGCGAATCATCGGTCAAGCCTGGTCTCAGATCATGGCAAAGGGGGCAAGATTTCAGGATGAAGCCAATCCTCAGGTTGCGATTCGCGTTGGTCGTCCCGGTGATGTAGGTATTATTGAGATACAAGATATGCTGTTCACGGTTTCAGGTCCGACGGCAGGAGCGGTGCTCATGGAATGGAATGTTCATGAGTCAACCCCTGGATCGGCAGCCATGTGGGGTAGGTGTCTCTAAACATACCCCGATTATCGGTCTTTATTTAACAGATATTCCAGACTCTCACTTCCGCGTTGGTGGAGCAATAGGCTCTGATCTACAGGCGACCAACTGCCCTAAGTCCTCTGGGGTAAATACCGACTGCAAGGCAGCGTCCCTTCTGCTTCACATCACCTCTGATGCTAGTGTCTATCTTGAAAACGTCTGGGCCTGGGTTGCAGATCATGACTTGGATGTGTTTGAGCAGACGCAGATCGATGTGTATTCTGGCCGAGGCATTCTAATTGAAAGCCAGGGTCCGGTGTGGCTCTATGGTACTGCCTCAGAACATAGTGTGCTATATCAGTATCAGTTATCAGGGGCCAAGGATGTGATGATGGGCATGATCCAAACCGAGTCGCCCTACTTCCAGCCAGTCCCACAGGCCCCGGCCCCTTTTACCCCTGGCTTGTTCCCCAATGATCCTAGATTTGAAGATTGTGATGAAGGATCGTGCGGCTTCTCTTGGGCACTACGGATTGTCGACTCGAATTCGATCTACAGCTTGGGGGCTGGTATATAACCTTTCCTTTTTATAACCCACTGAGTCTTGCAGAGGTTAACTTACATTCTATTCAGGTTTATATAGCTGGTTCTCCGATTATAACCAGGACTGTCTAGAGACCGAAAATTGCCAGGAGCGGAGTGTTCAAATTGAGCAAAGCACTGATATCTGGCTGTATAACTTGATTACCAAGGCAACTGTAGAGATGGTGAGCCCAACCGGTGAAACGCCAACTTACGCCAAGGACAACGTCAACGGCTATATATCATCAATTCTAGCATGGGTTCGAGAGGCAAATACCACTATCGGGCAGCGAACCTTCTCTGGCCTCCAGATTTATTCCGATGGCGCACTTGAGGGCTTAACGGCTCCTTGCGTGACCGCACTAACTGAAACTATCAAGTGTAGTCCGTACCTCTACACGTTTCAAAGCCCATCTGTGCATGGATCTTTAGGCAATACCACATATACTGACATTGTATGTGATGCCAGCTGCGGTGAAAGTCTCGCACTCTGGTTCAATACTGTCTCTTCGTCATGTGCAGGACAAAATATCACTGGTGCTCCACCCACCAAGGTGGGTGGGTATATGTGGCAGGGATACAACGAGACTTGTCTCCTTGATAGCTCTGGGGAGTATTGCAACGGTGAGTCCGCTCCTAATTTCATCTGATTGTTCCTCGTTCTAAATCGCCAATCCTCCAAGATATCATCGCGGGCTTTACAGCTGTCGACAGCTTCGAGAACATGCCACAGGACGAACTATGCTCCAGTTGCTACATTGAAAAGCTTCAGATGATGCAATCCAGTTCGTACTCCATCTATGATGACCACTACAAAAGAGTTCTGGAGTACGCGCAGAATAAATGTGGCATAACCGGTCCAACAGACGTGCCACCACAACTGGTCGTGGAAACACCGGCAGAAACTCCTCTCTGTGCTTCTGGCCAGACTCACACAGCCCAGCCTGATGATACCTGCGATTCCCTAGCATTGCAGTACAGCGTTGCGTCCGCTGCAATCTTCCGCGCAAACTCAGACGTCATCTCTAATTGTTCCTGGGTTCCCGAAGGCGCTGAGCTATGCATGCCTCTATCATGCGGATCACAATATACCCTCAAGTCAAATGATACCTGCTCAACCATCGAGGAGTCCCAGGGTCTCATCGTCAACTCCCTGCGCAAGTACAACCCATGGATCCTCAAGGATTGCTCCAATTTGCAGGTCGCAAGCCAGATATATGGAAACATCCTCTGCCTCGAGCCCCAGGCCGGAATATATACCGTCAATAACACTAACTCGGGTTCCATCCCTATCCAGAGCACCGGTTATATGCCCTATGTGATATCCCCGGGCAATAATGCCACCGTTGCAAACGGCACCACCCTGTATTGTGGGAAATGGCATGTCGCTGCTATTGGAGAGAGTTGTGCAAGCATCTGCGTCAAGGAGCAGATCCCGTCTGATTTGTTCTTGGAGGTCAATCCTTCTCTTACCTCGGCGGAAAGCTGCTCATCCCTGCTCGCTAATGGAACATCGTATTGTGTTGGGCCGTTGTATGAATGGGATGGCATTGGAACTGTCAATAATACACTGCCGCTCGATTAAGCAATGTGCATGATTACGTTGTATGTACAAATCTATATAGCTTGGGCAAGATAGACGTATATGGATATGACAAAATAGAGTATGATGCCGAAGTAAAACGGCATTTGTTTTGTTTGTGGGTGCTGTTTTTTGATGCTGTTGATAAGATAGTTACATACCTGACTGGCAAGTATCAATACCATAC
This sequence comes from Aspergillus sergii, assembly GCA_009193525.1. NCBI lineage: Eukaryota > Fungi > Ascomycota > Eurotiomycetes > Eurotiales > Aspergillaceae > Aspergillus > Aspergillus sergii. Next base: position 55,304 of record ML741833.1, on the reverse strand, counting down.
CAGTATCAGAGTTTCTTGACATGTGTATTACGACCTCCATTTGTGGAGGAAATTAGCTTCTATAATGAGACCCTACCAGAGATAATCACGGTGAGTCGAATTCGATTTACCCTCATACATTTGATATGGTTCCCTTCGACCCCAGAGATGCAAACCTGTATATGTGTCTCACAGACTTAAAGGATGAGGTGAAGGGGTACGTATGTATTATATTACTCCGGGGCAAGATGCGGACCATTCAATCCGTCGGAACCAATCCTAAATAGGGAAGGTGGATCACGCACTCGGGCTAGCTTGGTGGTACTGTCACTGCTACGGAGTACAACCGGAAAGGGAATTTCTTTCACCAACGAAAATTGAGTTGTGAGCGACTCCGAAGTATCCGCAAGGCCTACTACGTCCTAGCCTTTACTCTCGGGGAAGAGGCTAATTCCGGATAAGTGTGATTATTATCGACAAGAGAAGAAAATTCTGTTCGGATGTGAAAGAGCCACCGAACTGATAGTTCGATTTGCATTGGTTCAAGTTGGCAAGCCTCTATGCTAAGGAAAACCCCGCAACAAAAATCACACCAGCGTAATAATGGCATCAATCTATGAATTGCCGCAAGAAATACTTCTCTTGATCATCAAGGAACTCGAGACGGAACGAGATATCAGCGTATTCACCCAGCTCAACCGCTTCTTTTACAGATGCTTCACTCCGTACCTTTACCAGCACAACGTCGGTCAATCGAAGAGCTCGGCTCTGATTCATGCTGCACGTTATGGACGTCTCTCGACAGTCACAAAAGCTATTGAACTTGGAGGAGCAGACCCGGATCTGATCGCCGGTAACCAGACGGTTCTCTCACATGCCGCACAGGCGGGGCACGCAGAAATATGCGAGTTCCTGTTGAGTCGCTACAATGTCAAGGTTGATAGCCGACATATCCGTGATAACTTTACACCTCTTCTCATCGCCGCCTCCTCCGGGCACGCTCCTGTTGTCCGGGTTCTACTGGCTCATGGGGCAAATCCGAATGAGACGGAGGGGGGAAGGGACAGGAGCGGGCGTTCGGCACTCTCTCTAGCGTGTGTCAGAGGTTTTCCTGCGGTGGTGGATGTTCTGCTATCTGATGCTCCGGGGTTGAAGGTGGACGGTTACTCCACAAATAGGGACCATATCCCTCTTCTGGCGGCAATTACATTCCGCCACGAGTCAATCGCGCTTAAACTCCTGGATCGGGGTGCCGATCCTTGTATACCTCTTCGCCAAAGAGCACCGCCCAACGCTTCCGCTGTGGCGAAGTTCTCCGCACAGACATTGGGATCTGTCATTAAGGGCTCCCAACTAAGAGTCCTTGAGCGACTGCTGATGTGGGAAGGTCCGCAGCCCAATCTTCTCGATCCGAATGCAGTTTGGGATGATAACACCCCACTTTTAGCTGCAGTGGAGAATAACTGCGACGAAGCCGTGAAAATACTCCTAGGTGATCCTAGGGTTGATGTGAATTTACTTATGCCAAAGGAGCAAATGACAGCATTGATGCGGGCGGAGTTACGAGAATATCGGTCAATTGCTGACCTTCTTCTTGCACACGGAGCAGATCCGGATCTCCCTGACTGTACCGGTATGACCCCCCGAATGATACGAGAGATACCAAGGGAACAGTGGCGGGCGAAGAGAAATGAGTACTATAAAAGATTAAGCGAGGTCAGGGAAGCCAGACGCCAGGCGGAGGAAAGCACCTTCGGAGATCGTATAGAAGCTATTAGAGCCAGAATGAGGGCACGGAGAGCGGCGAGGGCTGCAGAACAACAAAATTCGAGTTCTTCACTGGCAGAATGATCTCTACAGACTAGCTGTATCTCCAAGTGGGACCGGGCTTTGAGTGATAGAACAGAACTCCATGTGCTCCCAATTCCTAACATGAACTATCTTCCAGAAGGTCGAAACCTTGCGTATTTCGTGGTTCCGTCTGAAGAAAGACCAATCGTCCAGCTCTCTTGCATCTTATCACCCCTAAGGTCTCTCCTGAATTCTATTAATCAAGTAGCTTGAAAATGGCTAAGTCAATCACAAAGAATTAGGTAGACGCTTGCTTGCTTCTAGGTTTGCATACTAATCAATGAGAAGCGCTCTGACTGCTGGGATAGCGCGTATCAATGTTAAGACCGATGATAACCCGCTTGATGTGCACTTAGAATTGTTATGCGACCACTCGAACTAGTGTGCCCTTCGTGTTAAAATTCTGAGCGCTGGCTGGCAAATTTAAAATTGCAGAAAAACGTTATTTTTCTCTGCAAAACTAGTATTAATAGCACAAGTGGTACAGTCCTTGGCGACCATACAATCCATTATGCCTACTATCATAACTTGCCCAAGTCCCAACTACGTCTACTTGTGACAGATAAATGGGTGCGAAATGCGACCAAGTCGCGATTTTTGAGCAGTGACGATCTTCCTCGCAAGGATCCTTGAAGAACTTTTCTGCGCCTTGACTAAGTGGACAAAAGGCAGTATAGCAACGGTTGCTCACGGAAATGCCGCACCACACTATTTTGTGCACCTTTCCGGTAGAAGGCACCGGCGGAGAAATTCTCGTGCAAAGAGAGCAGTTGGAAATTGAACGACTTGCTATCCCAGATCGGCTACAAGAGAGGAATTTTCAGGCGCCCTTCATCACAATTTCGCAAAGCCACTCCTGCTCATGACACCGATCTCTATAGATACCGAGAATGTTCCTAACGGCCAATTTACTTCTGACATGAGCTCTTTGCCGGTGAAGTCCTTCCCGTGAGCAAGGTAGAGCGGAATCCTTGGTATAGATAGTAAGCTCGGAACGCCTAGCCGTGGGAGAATGCCCTAAATTTATCAACCAGAAACTATCTATAGGATATCCTCATGTAACAGCCATGTTTTGAAATCCATTGAAGAATATAATCTTGAATTTTCAGAGTTATTCATCTTTAATTACAAAGGAAATCTTGTGTTGCTGTGTTAAATATAAATATTCTAGCTAGCCGCCGCCGGGATGCTGATCGAAATACTAGAAAGGAAGCGTGTGTTAGTTTTAGCAATCTATATATTGTGCTAGGGATGAGGTGTTCAAGGCACGACCTTGTCTCAAGAGCCAATACGAGAAAGTAAAAAGAATTGTAGAATACAAAATGAACCCGAAAATAGCCCGAACTAGAAAGCAAACAGTCGAAAGGAACTGGTACAAAAAACAAAAAATGATAATCGTACACCAACGCGTGTAGACAAACCCCTGACATGAACTTCGGACAGAGGTATGAATTGCCCTATGGCTGCCGATGGTGTTCAATCACTGGTAAAACACCACCGCCATTGGCACCATTAGCCAATGGTTCGTTCTCCTCGAGATGGCCGGTGTTGATAGTCTGTGAAACTCATGATCACCATCAGCTAATACGTGACATCTGTGCGTTGGATATCTTACTTGTGTATAGAAAAGAAGACCGGTTTCAATCCTCTGTGGTAATATCCGTCGACTGGGGCACTGGAATCTCTGCACGAAGAAATGGATGGGCTCAAGATGATAAGTATCATTTGGAAGATGGTCCTCAACAGGAGGAGCCGTGCTTGGATGGAAATTCTCGGGGTCCTCGGGACCTACAAGGCCAGCTTCTAATTAGTGTACACTGTACACCTACAATGGATAGGCATTCATGGCGGTGGGAATTTCATACTACGATCTCGGCTCCACCACTGACATATCTCGGGTTGACGACTGATTAGAAACCGGATCCCAGGGACACAAGCGACAAAGAGCGCTATGAGCGCAATAATTGCTTCGGGGGTTAATGTCATTTTCTGGCAGATGACGAAGACAAAAACTCATCGATCAATGTGTCGATTGTTGGGGAAGGACATAGATTCCGTCCACACCCTTCGCCATTTTATAGTAGGGATATATGAAGCTGCCGATACGGTAGCCTGCCAAGTTGGGATCTTGACTGTCTGGAATCAACCGCTCTCAAGGCATTAATGACAGGCATCCCGAGTCAGGTTCCACTGCGGATGCATTTCGTCGAGCCATTTACACTGGACTATTTTTATTCTGTGGTGGGGTTGCACTACTGGTCTAATCCAATACGAGATTGTTACGAAGAGCTGAAGAGGAAACACCGATACCATTGGAGCACACCAGAAAGTGCATTCCATCCCACCGTCCGTGCATCATACTAGTGCTGTAGATCTGCATGTAGCACTCCGTAGTCCAAAAGGGACACCATCTTGCATGCCCACCATACTGAGAACCCATGCTAGCTTGCTGTTTATCTTTTGCATTGACAAACAGCAGAATATAAAGCCTGATCACTTTCGCCTCGACACTTCTCCAAGCTCCTCCTTCAGTCTCACTATAAAGCATTTGGGTCACGATTCGAAAACATCACTACACTATCCACCGAAGCCGCATTGTTTTCGCGCTAACTCTGCCCATCAACACCATGAGTCTGTCAGACCACAAGAGTATGATCGAAAGGCTATATGTCCAGGAGGACCGGACGCTAAACGACGTCATGGCCTTCGTGGAGAATACGTATGGCCTTTGTGCAAGGTACTAATCTTTCCAAATATAACATCAATCAAGTGAACTCCTCTACAGCTAGTGGCTAATATGCATATACATCATAGTAAAGACACCTACAAACGGTGGCTCAAGAAATGGGGACTTCGCAAAAATATCAAGGGTGATGTGTGGACTTGGGCAAACCATCGCATCGGAAAGCGCAAGGCTGGGGAAACCAGTAAAAGGACGGAAATTCGTTTTAACGGGGCGAGAATTGACGAAAAGCTTGTTCAAAAGGAGATTTCGCGCCACGTGTCAACCACTGATCGATTGCGAGCAATTGGTACAAGTACCCCATATTCTTGCTCGCCCTTTCAGTGCACTAACCAATTGCAGCTGCCAGTCCAGCTACTCCCGAGGGATATAGCATAGCGACGCCGGGATCACAAAGTGAAGAAGATACCGTTGCAGCAACGCCAGGATCAGGTGATATCATGGCGGAGAGCGATGCAAACGAGATAAAGTTGTTGCTTGAAGTCATGCAAACCCGGAGCTCCTTCATAAACAGCTTGAGTCAAAGGGGAATTAAGATCTTTCAAGGAAGAAATCTGTCTTCCCACGGCTCAATTGCTGAAGGATTAATCACGAGCACGTGGCATCTAGAGACATATCAGCATCAAACAGCCCATCTTCTACCGATGATCGGCTTTGGGATTCTAAATTCGACATACAAGGATGACCTGACTGGGGTCCAACAGCAGTTGCGCCACTTGCCAATAGATATCTATGAAGATGTCACTCGTATGGCGAGGTTTATTGCAGCGGCTAAAGGCTGTAGGCGTGCAGCAGAGGCACTGTTCACTACCGAGATGCATGTTCATTCGCGTGATTTGAAAGGCCAAACATGTCTTCATGTGGCTGTGGCACATAAGCATTTCAAAATGGCGTCATTTCTAATCGCCCAACAAGCGGATGTCAATAGCAGACGTAAGGATGGACAAACAGTATGGACCCAGATCTGTACTTCGGCACAACACGAGCGAGTATCTCAGCTTTTGATTGGTTCAGGTGTAGATGTAAATGCAACTGTCAACAGTGTCAATGGGCTTTACATCAGCGCAGCTGGTGGCCATATCAATGATGTGCGCCTCCTTTTACAACGAGGTATGAACCCATCCATCCAAGCACCCTACGGATGGGCCCCTCTGGTAAGTTCAGGATTCTTCATACCATACCTTCTATCTTCTTCTTCTTTTTCTACATTGATATGGACACTAAATTCTGCCTTGCTTCTTTACAGAATTGTGCTGCATATAATGGTCACACCGAGATTGTGAAGCTTCTGGTGGAAGCTGGTGCCGACGTAAACAGTGTTTCCGACACAGGTCAAACACCATTAAGTCTAATGGGTGATAAATCAAATGAGATTAAGGAGTATCTTAAGCAGCACGGTGCGGTAGAAGAATCACCCTATCGCTCGTGGACACAATTCGGCTTCAGGTATCGCATGAGACCCACCCCGATTGGATCCTTCCACCGTAACATTTCCATGATGGATACACAGCCGAGTCAGTTACCTGCAGGTAACTTGGCCTCTCCAACTCCACCTAGTTGGGATATGTTTATTCCATCTTCCACAGGCCATGGTCGTTCATGGCCTGATTACCAGCCCTCAGCTTTCAGCATATGATCACCATCTATATAAGCTATACTCGAATTCAGAAATGTGGAGCTCTATCGGGACCCCCTACCTCCGTGGTGAATCCCCGACAAGATACACCTAAGGTTGTAAAGAAACTTAAGACCGACGGGAATCAATGGATATAGTGGAGTTATTACGTCAGGGGAATCATAGCCATAGGCCAGCTCCTCTAGCAGCCCACTAGTAATAGTGGCGAGTATCTGGGGTGATCAAGCTATGGGCAAAGCGAGTCAGGTCCGTAAAGACTTATGGATTTTCGGGGTCCCTTGCTTCGCACTCGATCCTATTTACTATTAACCCATCTTTCCGATTAAAATTCAATATAAATGCACCTATGCATGAAGAACTATCTATGCACAGTTTGAATCACCAAATTGTTTCCAGCCTCCTTAACGACTACCATATGACAGGCACACTTCGAATTACTGATAACCGAGTTGATACAGTGCAGCCAAAGCGCAATGCTTAACTGGATGTGATAGATCTCTTTCTAATACCATTCCTAGCTATTCTCAGCAATTCCGACTGTTATTTGCATTTTGCATCCCGAAGCAGAAGCTGGAAAATCCACCACAGTTCCGACTGAGGACTGAGCCATGCATTGATCTCCCCGCCTAGACAAGAGGATTTTTAAATTAACCCCAATCAGTCAAGTCGTGTACAGAAAGGTATCCAAATTATTTTACTACTGTGTAAGCTATCATTGGACCCTAAACTAACGATGCCATAGTCATATTGATAGATTGAAGCAATTCAAAGAATTCAACCAGTTTCCCCTTTTGACAAATTATACATTCAGCAGATGTCTTCAAAATTGGACTAGTCGATATTTCGAATACTGAGACTATTATAATTAGTAGATGATATAGTGGAGCCTCGGGAGTAGATTTATTTGGCTGGTATATAAGTTATTAATGCACTGCAGTTAGTAAACTGGGTGGATATTCTGGGTTGTTCGCTGACTAGATCCAGTCCAGCGTAATGCCATATCATTCCCCTGCTTAAATCTATGCTTTACAGCCCTCCTTCATATAGGTTGGATTGGTATATGAAAGGCATCACAATATTGTGCGTACCGTGTGCTATAGTAGAGATATACCAGCATGTGTCTTGTGCCCTGGCAGTTGAAGAGTTTAACTTATAAGATTCTAAATAACATTCCGCCAGAGCCGTCCATAATTCTTCATACCACATCTTGGAAGTTCAAGAGCAGAATTGATACAAAGCCTTACGAACTTTCCTTATATCTTTTCCGCAAGCACATATGACACCTCCTCCCCCTCATCTCAATCTCATTACTACTAGCCTTGAAACACTTGCAACCATAACAAACAAACCCATATGTACCCATAGCACCACCAAATTGCAGCAAGGTTCCACGAATGTAACTCCCAGATCTCACACCGCAAGAGATACAAAAGCGATTGTTTTTCTCTGTACATGAATACAGAGATATCTTGCCTCTGCAGCCCTTCATCATTGCGCTGGAGAGGAACAACCTGCAGATCGTATCTTGAGACACATGTAACAGGCAAAAAAGTCCCGTCCTGCTATCAGCTCCAGGGGGCCGTTGCGTTGCCCTTGTGAGAAAAAATGTCATTTTTCTATCTCGAGAAGATCCTTCATGGTGTATTGTTTTCTATTTTCAAGGCTGTCTTGCGAATGTTGGTGGGCCTTTGTAATGGTGTAAAGTTGGCTGCATGTCCACTGTAATGCAATGATTGAGGGATATGGTAGGTGGTCGAGTATGGATGTTATGAGTTGGTTCGGGAGGAGTAATATTCTTGATTCCATTTTTTACTGTGTTTAGCAGTATATTCTAGAAGAATACTCTGATAGTTCTGATATGAGTACAACTGACAGATCTTCTTCAGCCTGATGGCCGAGGTAAGGATAGAGGCAGGATGAGGTGGGATAGAGGAGATACCATTTGTATTAGAGAAACAGGTAACATCAAAAATCTGTTGACCTACAGTTATCTGCTACGAGTAGTGCAGAAACAAGCACCAGAAACTTTGTGTGTACTTCCAAAGAGGAAGTTCGTCAGACATGACATCAGTCCCGGAAAGCAATCCAGCGTATGGGATATTGTTTTTCAACTGCGCCCCAAGAAGTACATGTATTGCCTATTTATTTCTTGTATTCTTTTTTCTACTTTTTCATTCTGTATTAACCCGTGATAGTGGCACAGCAGATGCCTCTGATGGACCAGAAACTTTCTAAATGTCATCTGTGTCCCGTCATTTCGCTTACCTCTGGAGCTGGGATTGGTATGCTAGGAGCATGTTTCATGTTGTTAGACTCCGCGACACTGAACAGCTTATGGAGCTGAGACTTTTTTGTCTACGTACCCTATAGAGATTTAATTTATAGATACTACTGGAGAGTTGATTCCCCTGATTCTAGGTACGCCCTAAATCCGGCCGAACAACCTTATTTCGACGGGGTAGGTGGCAAATGTTGACTATAAGCCATTCTGTTACGTTCATGCTCCTGTCAGGCACTAATATTGGACTTTGGCCCTACTAAGCTATAAGTTTCTGGCCCATGTGTTCGATGCCAGCCTGGTTGGAGATGCCAACGAATTTCCTAATTAAGTCTAGCTTCACTCTAAATCCTACAACGAGGCATCTTTTCGTACATATTAGGACTAAAGGGAACTTGTTCAACGGTTGATTGAACAAAAATCTGACATCGCTGTGGAGTGCCTCTTATAGCCGCCCTCCAGCGTCAGTGTTCTTCTGGTTGACAAACGTATCTGATTGGTCACGAAGCAAAAGTGATACCTAGCAACAAGGTATACTCGCCGTGACGTTCTCTTTCTGAAGGCCCATAGACATATTCGAACAGCTACAAGCTAGCTGACCCATTGTGGGGCCATGACGAAAGAGCAATTCATCGGGATTCGGGGCTAAGTTTGATATCTCTCTACTATTGGGTACTGCGTCTGTCATGCATGGGGGCCAAACCTAATGTATTATAAAAAGCTTCCGAAGTACTGGGTGTATAGCTAACAATTTCAAGACATTCTCAATGCTTCGTATAGAATCGCTAGGCAGCACCCTAGAGCAAACACGCAGAGCGTTGCATTAAATTCCTCAGTCCCCTTGGTTGTCAGTTTCCCACTCATCATGATGTCCCCGCCTTCGTACGACGCACTGGTTGTTGGTGCTGGGTTTGGTGGAATCTATCAGCTATACTCCCTCCTCAAGCTCGGGCTGGCGGTCAAGTTGGTCGAAAGGGCCGAAGGACCTGGAGGAACATGGTACTGGAACCGCTATCCAGGCGCGACAAGCGATACCCCCTCTCACCTGTATCGTTATTCCTGGGATAAGGAAGACCTCCAATCATACCCCTGGTCCCATAACTACCTGCTGAGAAAGGAGGTTCTCGCTTATCTGGAACATGTTGTGGAGCGCCACGACTTGCGCAGGCATATGCAGTTTCATACAGAGGTGGTTTCCGCGATATGGAACGACGATAACTGCACATGGACTGTAGAATCTAGCCAGGGTTCTTTCACGGCTCGCTATCTCATCACGTCTCTCGGTATCATCACAGAGCCAAATTGGCCGAACATCCCCGGGCGTGATCAGTTCCAGGGCAGTCTATATCATACTGCTCGTTGGCCAGACCAGTATGACCTGAAAGGCAAGAGGGTCGGATTGATTGGGAATGGATCGTCCGGTGTGCAAGTAATCACTGCAATTGCCCAGGATGTCGAGTCTTTGGTCTGTTTCCAACGACACCCCCAGTACATCGTTCCCGCCGGCAAACGTGCCGTCTCGCAGGAGGAGCGCAATACGATTAACAAGGCTTATGACGAGATATGGCAGAAAGTGAAACAAGAAATCGGAGGGATGGGCGTTGAGGAGGCCAAGACGAGTGCGATGAGTGTCGTGGACGAGGAGCGCGAACGGATCTACCAAGACGCCTGGGACGACGGAGGAGCCTTCCGATTCCTCCTAGGGACATTTAATGACCTAATTCTCAATGAAGAATCCAACCGAACGGCATGCGATTTTCTGAAAAAGAAAATCGACCAGATTGTGCAGGATCCAGAGAAGCGCCGCAAATTAACCCCGAGCGAACTCTACGCCCGCAGGCCAGTTTGTGCCGATGGCTACTACGAGCAATTTAATCGGGAGAACGTCGATGTCGTCGACATCGCGGAGAGTCCCATGCTCGAGTTTACTCGCGACGGGATCAAGCTGGCCGATGGAACCGTACACAAACTGGATGTAATTATTTGCGCCACGGGTTTCAACGCATTTGATGGGGCTTACAGAAGAATCGATGTGGTCGGGCGCGAAGGGAAAACATTGAACGAACACTGGAAAGACGGGCCAACCACAAATATGGCCGTTGCAACAGCAGGGTTTCCAAATCTTTTTATGATATTTGGGCCTCAGACTCCCCTGACCAATGTACCCCCGGCCATTGAAGCCCATGTTGAGTTCATTACCGGGGCCATATCGCGTGCGGAAGAGCATCGCAAGGAGCAGAGTACTTTGCCAACCCCGGCCAAGATAGTAATTGAATCGACAGAGGAAGGGGAAGCCGCGTGGGGTGGATTGTGCAAAGCTATTAGCGACGCGGCGCTGTTTAGAACCGCCGCATCGTACTTTAATGGCGTGAATGTGGATGGTAAGCCACGGTCTGTGTACCTCTTCATAGGTGGGTTGAATATGTTTCTACAGAAGCTGAAGGAGTGTGAGGAGAGCGAATACCCTTCTTTTCATCCGTTTTAGATCTGTGAACTATTCGATAACCTCTTCTGCGAACCAGACCACCCATAGTGGGGAGCCTGTCGTAACATGGCTGTAATAGTCTTTTTATTGAGTCGTGATCAAGCATGATTGGGTTTCTTTTATCAGCTCTTGTTCCAGGGCGGAGACTTTCGATGTGTATAATCCCAGGGTATCCCGCTTGGAATGAGCTGCTGCCCATGGCCGACCAAAGCCTCACAATCTCTTGACCCACGGTTTTATTCCGCGAAACCAGGGTAGCGCTCTTACATTCTCCGATGTGTGAGAGAAGATTTGTCTGACCCAACAACGGAAGAACGAGCAGTATATCTACTCAGTGGGGCGGGACTTCGTGCGTGAGACCAAGATTCTCGTATGTTCGTCGTGGTTGCAACTCTGCACTTCCTGTCCCAGCCACCCTGTACGCTCACGATCATTTTCAGTTGTGACAAGAAGGTTCCAAACGCGGAAGAAATGGAGAAGCACGAAGAGAAAGAAAAAAGACTGAGGTCCAGGTCCTGGGCCTAAGTGAGGATACAGGGATGCTTTAAAAGTTCCCCACTAGTTTTGTGTGCATACAAAGCAATGCCCCTGCCGATATGTAGCCCATTGGATATTATTTGAAAATCTACGCCCCATGTATGTTAGCATAATCAGGGTGAGAATTGAAGGTCGACGGTGCGATCGACGATCCGAGATCAGGCTAACCAGATTTGGTTGGGTTTGCGAGCCCATAGTTTGACAAGCTTCGGCTCATCAATCTGTCCGGAGCAGACAAACATGAAATATCTCAGCGCTGGTTTGGTCCATTTCATAATCACAATACAAGTTGACCATTCGAGGTATTCCATAATACCAAGATGGACTCCATAACCGATGACCGAGGCATTGTTCTTCTAGAAGAGCCAAATATTCGATATTTGCATTTATAAAGTGTGAAAGCTTAGCTCTGACCGTCTAAATTTATCGAACTTGATTTTTACGCAAAAATGTCAGACTCGAGCTCAAGTCCAACTCCTGCACCCCCTTCTTACAGCCAAGTGGCTTGCATTGGGGCAGGCGCAAGTGCGATTGCTTTAGGTGCATCACTGAAAAGATGGTACGGTTTAGAAGATATTCGCTTTTTTGAGCGGCAGACAGACTACGGCGGAACGTGGCATATCAACACCTATCCAGGTAAGTACGGGTGATATGGTTCAACGTAACATGCTTCATCCGGAACTCACACTCTTTTCAGGCTGCGCATGCGATGTTCCCAGCGCTCTCTACAGCTTTTCATTTGCTCCCAACGCACAGTGGTCCAAATTGATGCCTTCGCAACAAGAAATCAAATCTTACCAGGACGGTGTTGTAGCAACATATGACTTAAAACAGAGGATGACGTTCCGCACGGAGGTCAAACGCTGCGTATGGCGGGATGATGCGTCTCGATGGGTTCTGTTTCTCCTCAATGTCGAAACTGGAGAAGAATCAACACATGAGTGTCAGGTACTGTTTTCTGCCACCGGGCACTTTGCTGAACCTCGGCCCTGTGAGATACCTGGAGCTTCATCTTTCCAAGGCAACATTATTCATTCCGCCCGATGGGATCATAGTGTCAGTCTAGAGGGCAAAAGAGTTGTAGTCGTCGGGAACGGATGTGAGTGGGACGTATCTGTTTCTGTTATGGTTGCCAGCTAACATTTGGCTCTCTCTAGGTACTGCAGCGCAGATTGTACCTGCCATTGTCAAACGGACCAAACATTTGACGCAGATCATTCGGTCCCAACACTGGATCTTCCCAGCAACTAACTTCACCTACCCGAAGGTCCTGAAATGGATTTTTGAGTACATCCCTCTTGCATTAAAACTTCATCGACTGCATATTTTCCTTCTTGCGGAGAACGGCTTCCGGATGTTTCCAATGACAGATAGGGCTGCACGGCTGAGACAGAAGCGCAGAATAGAGGTTGAGAAGTACATGAAAGAAACAGCGCCGGCAAAATATCATGATATTCTGATTCCAGACTTTGAGATAGGATGCAAGGTGCGTTTAGATTGCATGAAATACGGAGACCAAAGCGCATAGATACTCATGTCACTAGCGACGGATTTTCGATGACGGTTATCTCAAATCGCTACACAGTGAAAACCTTTCTCTCACAACAGCCAAGATCCTCGAGATTGTTCCTGAGGGTGTGAGAACTTCTGATGGAATTGTTGCTGCCGATGTCATTGTTTTAGCAACCGGGTTCAAAACGAATCAATTTACGCCCTTCATGGAAATTGTGGGGCGCAATGGGAGCCTGGATGACCACTGGAAGAGATACGATGGACCTGAGGCTTACAACTGCTCTGCAATGAGTGGATTTCCGAATTTCTTCTTGTTATTTGGACCCAACGCCGGGACTGGCCATACCTCGGCGTTGATGGCTGCAGAAAAGTAAGTTATGAAAAAAGAATCCAGTGTGATTTCCAAGCTAACTTCTTAAAGCTCTGTCAATTACGCGCTTCGTGTACTGAAACCGGTCTTTGAAAAAGGGGCGGACTCCGTTGAGCTCACACAGGTAGCGGAGGACGAATATTCTCAAAGAGTTCAAGATGCATTACGAAACCGAGTGTGGAATGCTGGCTGCCAATCGGTAAATTCATTGCAAGTTTAACATTCTTTGAAGACATGAAGTGCTAATCAGAGATATAGTGGTATCAGAATGATAAAAACTGGAACGCCATGGCTTATCCTTGGTCCCAGGCCTATTTCTGGTACCGGAGCCTATTCCCAATTAAATCACATTGGAATGTTAGGGTATGATAATCATGGCACTACTTATCCGTTGATAGGCAGAGGCTAATTTAAATCCCAGACACGGAACCCCAAAAAGTTTCGGATTGGCATATACTGGACGATATTACCCATCATTCTTAGTTTGAGTTTCGTCGCATCCCACACTGGAAATACTTTAGCCCTTGGTCCTGCGATACTCGACTTTGGCAAGAATATGCTGTCTTCCGTACGACATGCTACAGTTTCTGGCTCTATGAAGAGTTTGATCAGTGGAGCTAAGGGCTTATTTTAGAAGTCGAACTCACCATGTCTCTGGGCGTCATCACTAGAAAGAGGAAGCAAAGGATTAAGCTGCTTGATCCTGGGTTTATTGATTATTTGTAACTTTAGCCGTTTTAGAACATCTACTTAGAATTTCATGTTGAACGCTTGTATTCAGCCAACATACTCTGGAATAGGATTATACTGAGCTACGAAGCAGCGATAGAAGGGTGCATGTTCCTGAGTCAGAGACCTTAAGAGATACAAGATACAACAACTATGTTGGACATACTATATATGATAATGTCCACCAGTAGATATTTAATTTCTGTTATCGTTACCTCCTCCGAATGTTCTTATTCCAGGGAGTTATGACCCAAACAGAGGTGCCACCTTCAACGGAAGTTATACTTCATCAGCCGTGGGAAACCAGGCCGCAAACACCGCTCTGCAAGGCGTGCTGGATACCCTTGCGGGAATTCCGGTAACCATAGGTTTGGAAGTGTTATCCTGTTCCCATGGTAGGTTCCTAAAAGAAAGCCCTCTTGAGCTATATGCCAGCAAAATACGTGATATGACTAGCGCAGTCTTTCCATTGGTTTTAACTTTAGAACGGAGGAATTTTACCAGACATGCTACAATACTAATCAGCCTCGGCTGGGCTGATTTATATTTCCGAGGCATGCGTTCGGCATATGGGCAGAATGACGAAGAGCAAGATATACCTCCAACCATTTATTTCTATATCAAACGGCCGTCGGTGCAACCGTAGCCCCGCCCCACTTGGTGGGTCAGTTCCACTCTAAGTGCAAAAATAATAGCAGAAGTTTATTGAGCACACAATATGATTCGCTGTTGGAATTACACTATTGGAATATCCCTCTGAACAGTGAACTAGGTATACAGTAATGATGCTTCGACAGTAACCGAAGGGCCTTTATAGAGTACATCCGGACATCGGTCAGGCACCGAACCTTTGTAAAAATTATCTTAACGGTAATTCAGTTAAGTACCTGAGCAAGATGAGTCCCATTTTCTATTTGAAAGTATATGTTATACGCCTTCTAACGCGCCTATTCGCCTGGCTTGACCGAAGAGGTGGCCCATTGCGACCACCCGGCCCAAATTTGACAGTAAACATCCCGTCAATACTTTCCGAGTCTAAGGGATCATTCGATGTGTTCTTCTATTTTCCACCAGGATATGAACGCAACGATCCCAAGGGAAACGGGTTTCCAGTCGTTCTCAACTTTCACGGCGGAGGTTATTGTGTCGGGCATGCTCGCGACGACGAACGTTTCATTGCCGAGTTGACATCCCGCGGTGCCGTTGTTGCAAGCGTCAATTACCGCCGAGCACCTGAGAGTCCATATCCAGTCGCGATCGAAGATTCCTTAGACGCATTGCTTTACATCTGGCGCAATGCAGCCTCTTTAAATATTGACAAGCATCGAACCGTTCTCGCTGGTTCAAGTGTTGGCGGCCACCTCGCCTTCACTTCCCTTCTCATGCTCTGGAAGCGAATGAAGGATAAACGCCTCCAAATTGATCCTTCAAATCTGGGAACCGTCAAAGGATTACTGGCTTTTTATCCAGTCATGGATATGACTAGGAGCCGTGATGAGCGTGCTCAATCCAACCCGGCATTCTTGGCACTGAAAAAGAAGCCGGCATCCTCTAAAAAATTCATCGGATCTGTTTTCGACGAGGCTTTCTTCTGGAAACTGAAAGAAAAGCCAGACAAAGGCTTCATGTACCTCTCTCCTGGGCTTGCGCCTGAGGATTCGCTGAAAGAGGCTTTGCCACCTATCATATCGTTCAAACTTGCGGGCCTCGACTATCTCTTGAGCGAGGAGAAAGAAGCAGTTCGTCGGCTGGAATTGTTGGGGAAGAAGGTTGACTGTGAAGTTGTGGAAGGGGTTCCCCATTATTGGGACCACATGGCAAGAACAACGGAGATGAAGGCACTGAGGGATAAATGTTTGGGAAAGGCAGCGGGGGAGATAGAGCAAATGTGGCAGAGCTGAAGTGATGCAGGGATTGGACCTACATCCCTACCAAGCACCATATAATTTGATACCTTGGTTCGAAGAATAATACTGCTGAGAATGCTATAGCCTATAGCCATACGCCAATACTCGCCTCTTATGCTATAAGACCTCTCAACAGGGGTTTCAACCATCCACCTCAGATGGTTCCCTTAGTACCAGTTCATACAACGTACGCTATGTAGGGCTTTACTTAATAGGGGGAAATATGAATAAGAGCTGATAGACTAGCTAGCTACGATACTATAATTCACTTTGTCTCTCTCCTACAATTTGGTCTATTATTCAAGAGGACGTCTCTTTTTTCTACGTACTAGATCCTCAATAGAACTTGGAACCTCAAATACCGGACAGGGTATACAAGGATAGTATCTCAGAAAACCATATCACAAGATTAGATGGTTATAATATACTCCTTTTTTATATTACAGTTCGTATATCCATCTTCGCGACCAGACAGGTAGAGAAATCAAGATATATAACCTGTAGTCAGTGGCAACAAATTAAGCCTCTGAGAAGAAAGCACAATCTTCAGCTAGATTTGATTAAATTAGTCTCTGTTCAGGACCGCTGCCGATAAATTGTGGGCCGTGGCGCAGCGGGGTATTATTCTTGTCACAACTTCGGCTCTCATAGGATCGTTAGACACCTCATTATGTGTTGCACTCCTTACTATGGAGCACTAATTCTTCGAGATTGAAATTCTTTGCGTGTTTTTCTGTTGCTCTTTTTGGCAATTAATCTATTCAAGGAAATATTCCCCTTTGACGATGTCCTTTTGAAACTTCACCCCACCATTCCTCAAAATGACTAGCATCCCATCCGAGCCTAAGACTCCGGCCGAATGGCTCAAGTATGTACATAGCGAGGTCGTCGCATCCATTCCATCGAAGCAGGAACAAAAGACCATCCAGGTAGGTATGATCCATTTCTACTCCAAGTCCGGCAATTAACCAACCCCAGAACAGTATCAACGAGCGAGATATCTATCTAGATCAATCAAAGATTATAAAACCACCATCCCAGCTATGGTATGCATATACAGATATCTTCGCATTCACACAGCCAGATATTACCATCTCTCCAGAAGCCTACGGATCAATACAAATCATTACAAGGGTTCTTACCGCGGACACACCCATCAATCTGAAGGTCATCCCTGATACGATATGCTGGATTTATATCTACGCTTCCATCCTCGACCAGCCAATCTCAATGTCTGTGGGCGATCAGGAGCCCCTTTCCTTAGAGCTAGGTTTGGGGACGGGAAACGTGGGGGTGAAACTGGTCGTCTTCCCGGATAAGATCGATCTGGAGTATCAAGAATGTTACATGCGAGCGGTGGATGAGGATTTACGAGCGAGTCTCAACACGCAGTTGCGCATTGCTCGAGCGCTGCAATCGAAGAATACCCCCATTGCCACTTCCCTCTGCTCGTATGTTGATTCGGTGACTACGGATATAGCGTTGGGTTTCTATTCCCAGGTCAATGCTCAGGCAGTGGCACTGGGGCAGCAGCTGGCAGCTAAGCGATGATGGGGTCAGATATGGGTTATTATTCTGTACTAAGCACCATTTACTTAAAAAACAGTTAAATGGAGAAATCCCGACTTGGACTTGACGAACCTGTCCGGAGTCGAGTTGCACTGGAAGGGAAAGGCAAGGTTTATGGAGAAGAGAGTATTTAGTTAGACGTGTAGTGTAAGTATATCAGATTGTTTATTGCAATACATGTACTCCCAGATTCAAAATACCATGGAAGAAAATTTGATCTATTGTGGTTGTAGATATGGATTTGTATGGCGTTATTATCGCTGCGAGTGGCATTGTAGTAATCTAGCACATCACAGATTACAAATCTATAACAGAATGCAATCCAAGCCTTGAGAGAAAGACCTCTAAGCCAGTTACTCAGTCTCTTATCTTCTCTCTTCTTCATTTACCTCCTCGTCACTATTTCTCTCCCCCTTAACCCTCTTCCTTCCCTCCTCCTTCAATTTCTCATCATCCGCCCGATTCAATGTCACTTGGGGCATCAGCCAAAAAGCCAGAACGAAAGCAAAAGCAGCCAATGCGGCGCCGATAAGAAATATAATCCGGAACCCTTTTTGGTAAGCCGGGATCAACAGAGATCGAGCACGTTCTGCCTCTTCCTGTGGCAGCTTGGAGAGGTAATTTTGAGGGCTTGATAGGAAAGAGCGTGTTTCAGACTGTGTGAGGCCCAGGGAGGAGATAGAGCTTGTGATTAGATTGTTTCTGTTTGCAGATTAAGGATTAGTTAGGTTCAATCCGTTATTTTAGTTGTGCCGGTACGTACATGATGGTTCCGGCGATGGCGAGGCCGAGCGTGCCACCAAGGTTTCTTACGAAGCTGGGTTTGTTAGCCTATTTATTTTCCAATGGTTTCGTTAATTGAGGGGGGAAATCGTGGCTAGCGTACTTTCGAAATGAGGTGACAACTGCCATATCCTTCCGTTCTACCCCTGCTTGGACGGCGATCAGGGCGCTGGGACAGGTCAGAATCGGGTTATTCCTGTGCATATTATTCTTATTCAGAACTTACGGCTGCAGGGTATTCCCCACACCAACACCAGTCAAGAGTCCATAACCAATTTGTTTTCCCAGGCCGGATGATTCATCTAGAGTGGAGAACAAACCGAGCCCAACGGCCCAGATCATCCAGCCGAAGAGAATACACTCCCTATAACGGCCTACCCAATGGACAACAAGGCCTGAGGCGGTACTACTGATAGCTAATACCTTCATTAGTTAGAGATCTTCGAATAAGGGGATATGTATAAGCATACTCTGCATCAATGTTACAGGCAAAAGCATCGCACCAGCTTTCACAGTCGAATACCCAAAGACCAGCTGATAAAAGGTTGGGATATAATAAACCTGGACGAGAAAGTTCCACCCGTTTATAAACATAGTCAGGCACGCACCGTTCACAATCCGAGATTTGAATATATGCATTGGTACGAGCGGGTAGGTTGCTCCTTTCCACTGCCAGAGCACGAACCCAACGGCCACAGCAAAACCCACCACAATCGTGGCAATAACATGAGCCGAAGCCCAAGGGTATTCACCTCCACCCCATGTCAAACCTAAAAGGAGAACGGCAGTACTGCCTAATGCGAGGAACGCACCGAAGAAATCAATTGCCTTGAGCTTCATCTTCCAATCCCCTGTTACCTTCCGCAGAGGCATGAAGAACAGCACGCACAGGGTTGTTATCGCCGTAAGTGGGAGATTCAGTCGAAAGATCCATCTCCATGATTCCTCGTTGATGGAGGATAAGGCACCGCCAATGACGGGCCCAATTCCATTGGCGATTGCTACTACTGCGCCCAGAATGCCCTGGTATTTACCCCTTTCACGTAGCGGAACCACGTCGCTGACGATCATCTGAGCCACAGTCATCAGCCCACCACCACCTACACCGGTAAAAGCACGAAAGACTATAAGCTGTGTGGCCGTCTGCGAAAGTGATGCTGCCAGTGACCCGATGAAGAAGATGCCGAGTCCGACGAAAAGGACGAGTTTGCGAGACCATATGTCTGAAAGGCGGCCGTATATGAGCTGGAAACAGGTCGAGGTGCTACTTGTTGTTAGTATCTTGCATAAACCTCTTATTAGTCCTTAATACTTACACAAAGTATCCTCCAGATATCCAAGAAGCTTTATCACTGGCGTTCAAGGCATTCCCAATGATTGACAAACTGGAGGCCAGAGTGGTCTGGTCCATCAATGCTATGAGATCGACTGTCGAGCATGCTAAAAATATCTAATAGTATTGTCAGCTAAAGATAGCTGTTAGTGTAACTATTAGTATACATACCGTAATGATTGTGCTTTTGGGGACATAATTTGTCTGTTCATTGAAGACATGAGGTGTCTTCGACTCCCCGTCGGTCTCTACAACAGCTGTCCCCGAGGAGTCTGACGAGCTTGAAGGCTTTTCCGAATTGAGTACTGCTCCTGACATGGTGCTCAGAAGTGTTTCAAGCTATCGGGCGGGAGTGATGAGGTATAGTGACGAGAACCGGCGCACGCCTTTAAACGATGAAGAATACGACAATCCTAAATCGGAGCCACATTCTGGGCATTTCTAAGCGAGCGGATCCTCAGATGGAGATTATGAAGATTAATTTGCAGAAAAATGAAGTAGTCCATGATTGTAAAAATGACGAATCATCAATTCCAGCTCCATTGACGGGATTGAGAAGCGCAAAGGGGAAACCTTCCCGTTAGTTGGTTAGGGCTAAGGAAAGGATCAGCGCGATTGTTCCGCAACTTGCTCAAATGGACTCATCAAGGTACTCACACAGGCCTGTCGCCAAGAAAACAACAAGTCCAGAACCTGATAGAGAGCTTGCAGATTGTGAGGACCTGCGTGCTTTTTGTATGTCTATCGAGCCCCGGCCAGGGACCTTGCGAGTTACTTTTGCCCGTGGATCGGTTTTCACAAGCCCCGAGCTTATGGACTGACAGGGATGGGCATCCAAATGGCTGGTGATGAAGAAATTTAGGAAGGCATTGAGTTTTATGGTCATGTAGATCTTGTCTTGTCCTCGCACCCTGGGGGAAGGAATTCTCCGCCACATGTACGAATCGCATACTATTTCCTACACGATGTATGCACTGCTATCCTGTATCGGCCTATGTATTATCCAACCATTATCCACGTTTCAAGACAAGCGGATATGATCTTCATTGTCGGGAACCGCGTTTCTAGGTCAGCCACTTCCCCAAAAGGGGAATTATGTTCTTAGAATGAGTGCAATAACGCCATGCGGGTGGGTCATAGCCTTTGACACTGCAGCAGTCTGGTTTCCGAAAGTCAAATGTAAGAGATTTCATCAAAGGAGGGGTTAATGCACTCTGCAGGGGTATAACTTAGGGATTGTCCCTCCTTGTGGTTCCTTTTGTATTATAGGTCTACTTGTAGACGTGTCTCTCATTCTTAGTACCATTCATTCAGGTCAGGAAGATGGCCAATCTCAATGAACGCAATGTATACTTCGGGCATGATTCGCTCAAGAAGTACTTTGATCCAGATTGTCAACCTCCTCTACCTCTAGTTGAACTTCCAGAACATCTGAATCCTTATCATCAGGATGGTGTACGAATTTATGCCAAGATGATGACGATGCACCCAGCAAACAACGTCAAGGCAATGCCAGGTACATACACTACACCATATATGAAATACTAAAGAGTCACCTGCTAATAATGTAGCAATGAACATGCTCGAGAAGAGTGTGGCTCCCGGTAAAACAAATACTATCATCGAGTACAGTTCCGGATCCACGGTGATCTCAATGTCTATGATCGCCAGAGTCATGCATGGCATTCAAGACACGCGTGCATTCTTGAGCAATAAGACAAGTGAGGCCAAGCTCCAGCTAATGCAGTTCTTTGGGCTTAATATCACTCTTTTTGGCGGTCCCTCCCAACCCGAACCGTATGACGAGCGAGGTGGTATCCAAAGTGCCCGGAGGATGGCAATAGATTCAGACAGTGTCCTCAACCCAAACCAATACGAGAATGACAATAACTGGCAATCACACATTCGCTGGACGGGACCCCAGATCTACAAACAACTCCCTGAAATAAATGTTCTTTGTGCGGGTATGGGGACATCCGGAACAATGACTGGTTTGGGTACATACTTCAAGGAAGCGAAGCCATCGGTACTCCGTCTGGGAGTGTGCACAGCCCCTGGCGATCGTGTTCCGGGCCCAAGGTCGTTCGCCTTGATGAAACCCGTGGAGTTCCCCTGGAAAGCAGCCGTTGATGTTATTGAGGAAGTCAATTCGTCGGACTCATTCTCATTGTCGCTGGACCTGTGCCGTGAAGGCATTGTCTGTGGCCCTTCATCTGGCTTCAACCTGCAAGGTCTCTTCCAGATGTTGGAAAAGCGCAAGACAGCCGGTACCTTGTCCGAAATTGCAGGACCTGATGGTTCCGTTCATTGTGTCTTCCTATGCTGTGACCTGCCTTATCAATACATTGGAGAGTATTTCCAGAAGTTGGGAGCTGACAAATTCCACCCTATCCAGAATGAAGTAAGTTCTGTCCCATTGACTCTCACTGCCTCATTTACTAACGCACTACCAGAGACTTACCAAAGTTGATCTATATCGCTACGACGAAAGCTGGGAACGAAGTCCAGTAGTCCTTTTCACTCATTTTTACAATACCCCCAACGTTTTGTCCGAATGTCTCCTAAGTGACATCAAGCTGAGGCCCCTGTGCTGTGTTCTAGACCTGAGAACAACGGCGGACTTCGCCTCATGGCATCTTCCTGGCTCGGTCAATATTCCCTTGCGGAGTCTCGACTCACACACGGCAAAGCCGTTCTCAGATCCCAGTGTGTTAGAGGCACAGTGGGTGGAATTAGAAGCAATGTTCAAGGATCCGAGCGTGATAACCAAGTTGGAGTCCCATCATGTGTTAGTGATCTGCTACAATGGAGACACAGCGCGAGTGGCCACTAGCGTGCTGCGAGCCAAGGGCATCGAGGCTGACAGCCTTCGGGGAGGATACCAAGCTCTGAAAGACCACGGGTTATGGGGCAGCAGTGGAGTTGAGTCGGTGGAAAAAAACACATATCCAACAACAACCACGACGGAACTGTCCGTATCGACTAATTAACTGTATGGCGCTAAGCTGAACTGGGCATAGATTGATATGGGCGGACAGAAGATGTATCTTTTTTTATTTCACTTTCTATATTTCACCTTCCATTTCTCTTTTTCTCCTGCATATTATGAAGCTTTCAATTACATGATGATCGTGATGATGGTATAAACTGACTACTTGGCAACGGTGTCTTTTACTCTGGAGTAGTTCAGTATGAGATCTGAAATCGAACTAACATGATGTGAACTTAGAATTCTCCAAAAATTGCCAACGAAAAGATTAGATCATTAAATCCAACGCAAATGTGCTCACCCGTAGTACTGAACGCGTATCTGTGCATGAGATTTAATTGACATGATCGGCATTTGAATATTTGCAGAGACACACTACATACGCGCTCGGCGACGCTAAATTCAGAAATCTGCTCAATTGCGAGCATCCCCAGCCTCTTCCGTCCAATCAGCAGCTAGGGAATGTTGCAACCCTAACACGGCTGCGGCAGTTGCGATGAGGATTATAATCGGGGCCTCGTGTATGATCAATGCATCTCAGTCTAGGGTTGATGGTGCAATCATGCTGGTGCTAAAGCGAGTTGACTACCTGACACATCCGATACAGCGCACCTTGAAGATTCTTATCCAAACCTTTCTCTTTACTTTGCTGCCCATCTTTTCCTTGCTTGGAACGTTCTCGAAATACAAGAGACCCTGTTGAGGAATTCCTCTCTTGGTGGTACAGGCATCTGCATATAATCAACTATACAAATCTCGTCTCTGTTATGAGCTTCGTGACGTGCAACATTCACGATGATGTCCATGGATGAAAAGCCCAGCGGCGGTCTGCCATGGCTGGACATGCCGGTCATGTTTCACTCATCTAGGGCCGATACATGCAAGATGACACCGGAACAATGTGCCTATCGGTCAGGACACTGGAGATACTGGTACT
This sequence comes from Aspergillus sergii, assembly GCA_009193525.1. Classification (NCBI taxonomy): domain Eukaryota; kingdom Fungi; phylum Ascomycota; class Eurotiomycetes; order Eurotiales; family Aspergillaceae; genus Aspergillus; species Aspergillus sergii. Next base: position 31,666 of record ML741833.1, on the reverse strand, counting down.
TTCTCTTTCTATAGTAACATTATGAATGCTCTGTTAATGACTGAGCTCAACGCAGGTACGAAGCAGACCACGTTTACTCGTTAAATACAGTATATTTCCTTTGTGCGACTATCGGATTCTTTACAATCGTACATTTTCTCTCGAAGTATGCACCAGTACAAGCAAGACGAAGCGGCATATGGCGAAAGATGACGGCCGTTGGGCGATACCTCGCATACAAAGGTTACCAACTACCTGCAATTCGGTACTGTTCCCCTTCATTGGGCGTTATGCTCCTGGGTATCATAGGCACAATCTTTTTCTTTGGTTGGTACATCCAGTTCGCTCCATGCTTTCCAGATTGCTGATGTACAAATAGCCATGACGCTCGGTCCTAAACCTTACTACTGGCCTAACACGAAAGACGGGACAGTCTCTTATGGAAATAGTCCGCCTATCGCAACTCGAACTGGGTGGATGGCATTAGCATTGCTGCCTTTTGTTCTGTGGGTATCTTAGCCTATGTTCAATATCCGATGCTAACCAGTGCAGGGCTCTAGGCGCCAAAGCCAACCTTATATCAGCATTGACTGGAGTACCTCATGAAAAGCTTCAGGTATGTTGGCAACGACTAGAGCTATATAATATGACTGACTGGATAGGTCTATCATCATTGGACCAGCTATGCCATGTTTGTCCTAGCCCTGATACATACCTTCCCATTCATAGTCTTCAATATCTGGAAAGGTCAGATGGTCGAGAAATGGAACACCAGCGTAGTCTACTGGACAGGAGTTGCGACCTTGATTCCGCAGGCTTATCTCACATTTATGTCCCTGCCATCTATTCGGTACAATCACCCATATCAAGCCCCAATCACTGCTAACTAGGTATAGGAATCGATATTATGAATTTTTCAAGGCAACGCACTTCCTAGTTGCACTACTCTTCCTTCTCTTTTTCTTCTTTCACTGTGATTTCCGCCTTACTTCCTGGTATGTCGTTCTATTCATCGAGACATACAGTCTACTAACGACAACAGGGACTATTTTGTTGCGGGAGGCGCAATATATCTCTTCAGTCTATTTGCTGCATGGACCCGGACCCATCTCATCAATGGCCGTCACTCAGCAACAATTGACCTCCTCCCCTGCGGTTTTGTACGAGTCAGAATCCCGACAATCATATCCTGGCGACCAGGTCAGCACGTCTTCATTCGATTCTTAAGCCCACAGCTAGGCTTGCACTGCCTAACAGCGCACCCGTTTACCATCTGCTCCTTATCGCATGATCCAGACAAGGTCGGCAAAGCATCTGAGATTGTCTTCTATGTCAAGCCACGCCACGGCATCACGGCTCGTCTGGCAAAGATAGCCGCTAAGAGCCCCGTATTCTCCCAGACCGTGCTTTTAGAAGGTCCTTATGGTGGGATATCCGATACTGGTACTCCCGCCGACTTCGATACCGTTCTTGTCGTCGCGGGTGGTTCCGGCGGTGGGTTTTCTCTAGCTATCGTCGAAGAAGCTCTAAGAGTTTATGGCAATATGCCAGACCTCCAACAACGCAATATCCAAGTCGTTTTCGCCACACGGAATAAAGAAGTAGCCGAGTGGTACAGGGAGGAGATTGAGGATAGGGTCTCCATGTACGACGTACCAGACAAAAGGATATCCGTTTCCATTCATGATACCTCGGTGGAGCATGCTGAAAAGCCAATGTCTGCACCTGGAGACAAAGAACCCCCTAACGAGATCACCGACGAGATTGAGCCTGCCTTATCGGAGGAAGGTAGTGGTGCGGCAGCAACAGACCAGCACATGAGCACAGTTATACATGGTCCTCGACCTGATCTTCCTCATCTTATCAATACAGCTACGTCAACCGGTAGCCACAGAATAGCTATCTTTGCGTGCGGTCCTGCGTCCATGCTACATGACGTTCGGAATGCGGCTGCTGAGGCGCAAAAGCGGGCGTTGAGAGGAGGCGCTGAGGTCTATTTGCATACGGAATCATTTTCGTGAGTGTTCATTTTGTGTCTCAAACCACTTCTGGTTAACTAATATGTCTAGGTGGTGATGCTCGACATGATTATTATCCGAATAATACGTCAATAAAATTTCACATTGTTTACTTTATGATTGTTGATCAATCTGTGTACTCTGATTAGGTTAGGTTGGTGTGGAGTGTTAAGCTTCGATGGCTGATAGCTCTAAATGCTCTATATAAGCAACATATATGAATAACCGAGATTTTGTGAAGTTTCACGGTTTACAAAATCATTTGATAAATCATTGAGTTTTTCCTCGTACTACTCATTTCATAGACACGTATTTAGCAAGAATCAGCTTATTCACAATATATAGACTAACCACCGAGATGCAACAACAGTTAATCACTTCGGAAAAAATATATAGTATCACGTACAAACCGTAGGTGCAGTCCGGATTATAGCCTACAGAGAATTTACCGTGTGTAGAAGAACATGGTTGGAGGACTCCAGGGCAGGTGATTGATCTCGCAATTGATCTTACTTTAGGACTTGGATAAAAGGCATGGAGAGCAAAAGTCGTGCAACATTCGATATGGAAAGATAAGAGGGTATACGGAGCAAAATCAGTACTCTCCAATGTATCGTTTCGTGTTGGTTCCATAAGGATCCAACTTGGAATCCTGATAACCATGATGTTACATTGTGGAAGTGTACACATCTTTTCATGAAGTTAAGGAACTTTGGGGAAATATGATTGCTGTGTTGGGCTGCTAGGGTTAGTGCGACATAGTAAATTTCTACAATGGATGTGAGAGGGTCGAAGGAATCTACGAGGTTTACTGGACAGGAAGATTACCGAACAGAAATCAAAACGTTTAGGGTATTAAGCTATAGAGTGCATCAAGCTTTTCATTTTTGTGCTAAATTCAGACCGTCAAACCGTCAAAGTCCACGTCCCAGTACGAACACCAATCGCCCAGAGTTGGCAATCTAGTTCATCTGGCGGATGAGGGCGTTGATGTTCTCCTCACGGTTACCGTAGTCACCACCCTCAATGAAGTGCTTGAACTTGCGCTTGTGGAAGCCACCAGTGGGGTTGGAGAGCTTGAAGGGCCAGAGGAAGTTGTTGGCCTGCTTGAAGTTGGGGCCAACGGTGTAGATCTCGTGGATCAGATCCTCAACACAGACAATGCCGTACTTGCCGAGGTTCTCCTCGATGATCTGGTTGTCGGAGATGGCAACGCGCTGCTTGTTGACCTTTCCGTAACCGCGCTTGTAGATGAGCTCACGGATGCTCTTGAGGTTGGGGTAACCGTAGGCGATGTAGGGGTTGATGATGGTCAGCATCTCCTGGGTAGCCTTGGTAAGGCGAACGAAGGTGCCGTTGTTGATCTGGAGCAGACGGAGGAGCTGCAGGATCTTGCGGGGCTGGGGAGAGATCTTGTTGATACTGTTGGTATAGTTAGACGCTTGAACGTTAACAATGGATATGCCACAAGAACTCACCCCTTGATACGGATAACGAAGACAAGCTTGGGCTCCTCAGGAACGTAGAAGTTACCCTCCTTGCGAGCAACGCGGGCAAGGCGGATCTTCTCACGCTCAGCATCGCGGTACTCCTTGACGTAGGACTCGGCGCGCTTGAAGATGGCGGCACGCTTCTCCTTGCTGGCCTGTACAATCTCTATTAGCGAGAATTCTACCCAGTCATTCATGACAAAAACAGTGGTAGTGTTAACGTCAGCCCCGAAAGATGGTTAACAGAAGCGACAGCATCGACCGATGGTCTAGTCGCGTAGTGGTTGCTATCATCACCCGTATATGTGAAAAAGGAAAGGAAAAAAAATGATTACTCACGGCCTTCTTCTTCTCAGCCTCCTCACGGGCGACAGCGCGAGCCTGCTCCTGGCTCTTGCGCTTCTTCAGGAGAGTCTCGGGGACGAGGACATGGTCCTGAGTGGGGACGGTGCTGTTAAGGTCAGTTTAGTCTGTCCATGCAAAAATATGCATATATTCGCCGAGTGTAAGAACTGCAGCTATAGCGCGGCATTCTCAACTGAAGGCAAGAAATAAAGAAGCACTCGACGACATGTATTTTATCAGTGAGACATGAAGGGTATGCCAATCGGTAATGGGAAGTTGCTACTAGCTATGCATTTTCAGCACGAGTTTGCAACTCCGCGATGGCAGACACAATCATTGATTCTCATCCGACAAAGCCCCAAGCATAACGCTCAGGAAGATAGTGTTGACGCCGTTCGTCCCATCTCTGTTAAGCCATTCCAGGTCTAGTCAGAGTATGGGAACGCAGCTCGCAACAATTTCTTTCAAGGAGAAAGTGACTATGACCTTCAGCCTCAATACCCCAGACCATTGTGCGATCCATCCATCATCTCGTGCTCATATCACTGAGGCGCAAGTTCATGGGGGACGACAGAGGTCACGGGAAAAATCGAGCTGGTGCCCAGCGATCGTTTCTGATCGCAGCATCTCCAGCGAGAAGGACGACTATAACTTCAACCCTTACAAGCTCATAAAGCGAAGCAGCCGAAAGGGTATCCGCTAAAGGGTATCATACGTAGCAGTAGAGGCCATTGCGACGGTCCGTTGAGTTCGCGAGTTGGGCGGTTGGCGAATGCTGTCGTACTGGAAGAAGTTCAAAAAGAAAATTGCTTCGAGTTGAAGAAAAACGAGTTTGTGGGTGGGTCTCGGAGCTAGCCCACATGCGGCTAGACTCTGTTAGCACGACGACCTTCCCGTTTTGGGTGATTTGCTTAGGGCACATACGTGTCAGCTGACTGCCTCCGATAAGGCGCTGCGATAACCGATTACATGACGCCCATCTTGATGTTCTCCATACCTACCCCACGTCCCTTCTCTCTGCCTATCCTAGACAATACATTGTCATGGCATCGCGTCGAGGTGTAGGACTAGGCGCTTTCGCAAACCGCTCCCAAGCTAGCCAATCGTACGCCAACCATGGCGCTAATCTACGTTCCACGCATCTCTCCTCCCTGCAGGCACAATTATCCGTGTTCCAGTCATTACTGCACACATTCGCTTTAGAGCATAGCTCGACGATAAAGTCAAATCCAACGTTCCGTGCAGAGTTTGCTCGCATGTGCAATGCGATCGGTGTTGACCCACTTGCGGCGAGTAATGTCAAAGGCAAGAATGGTCGGAAGGGAATGGGTGAAGGGGCAAGTTTTTGGACGCAGATCATGGGCGGGGATATGAACGACTTTTACTTCGAGCTTGCCGTCCGTATAGTAGAGCTTTGCCGAGAAACGAGAAGTGAGAATGGAGGCTTGATAGGCGTCGAGGAGTGCCGTAAGCGAGTAGGTAAAGGCAAGGCTATAGGGAGCGGGTTGGAAGTAACTGAGTATGGAGCCTCGAACCATGCAGTACAGAAGGTATACTAATTGCTATGTTTGCGAATTAGTGACGATGTTCTACGTGCCGTCAAGGCTTTGGAACCCTTGGGCTCGGGCTTTTCGATTGTCCGCGTTGGTAGCAAACAATACATCCGATCGGTCCCTAAAGAGCTTAATACAGACCAGGCGACAGTACTCGAGGTTATTCAGGTCCTTGGCTACGTGAGTATATCCATGTTGCGAGTAAATTTAAATTGGGAAAAGGCTCGGGCGCAGACTGTTATTGATGACCTTCTGGCGGACGGTCTGGTATGGCTTGATGCCCAAGGTGAAGAGAATGAGTATTGGTCACCACAGAATCTACTCGACGATAGTGGATGAGGCTATTGTCTGCTGAAAAGCTACTTTCTCAGTAAAGATGTTAGCAAGAGCTATTTCGTGGGGTTTATGTCGATCGAGTGGATGACAACCAAAGTTTCGTTCGACCAATTCGAACCCTTACTTGTATAGATGTTAAAGTATATACAGTTACGTGGTGGCGTACCGGAGACTGCAGAAGCATAAAGATTAAGGAACAGCCGAATTGCCAGGTGGGTTGGCGAGGTATTGGGTATTGGCGCCACCCATCCTAGACCACGCCTTGGATATATATTCGGGGGACTGGGAGTAAAACCTCTACAGGACCCGATGGCTAGTACTACAAGGGGCTGCTAACGCCTAAAAATACAAATGAAAAACTATAAATATATGATCATCATATTCGTCCTTCTAGATAAAGCATAGCTAGGATAAGTTTCTTGGTCCGAATATGCCTGTGTTTACGTCCGTTTCCTTGCTTTTGCAATGCTGGGAGCACCTATCTCTCGACTTCGCTCCGATTCTAAAAAAGGGTTTATTTATAAAAGAGGAAATGCCATATGTATCAAGAAAGAGGATAATCGGAAATTGACAAAATGTTCGTCAATAATAAGAGCACACGGGATCATACGTAGTTAAATTCCAGGAGCATTAGAACCATGAAAAACAAAGGGATGCCATTACAAACAATTTTATGCCTTGATCGCTCCGCCCAATGCACCACCGCTGAATTGCTGTCCACCGGGCCGACGACCTTGTTGGCCGCCTGGCAGTCTGGGTCCACCACGGGCTTGGCCTCCACGTCCGGGGCCACGGCCTCCACGGGCGCCGGCGCCCTGATCGCGCTGGAAAGCGTTGGCCATGCCTTGAGTGCGCTGCTCGAGAGTCTTCTCGTTGGCCTCCAGAAGGTTCATCGACTTGTCGGCGAGAGTAACGACCTGGGACTGGAGACGCGACAGCTCGACACCCTTGCGGAAAATAATGGCATCGTTGACCTGGTCAAGAGCAGCGGCGAGCTCCTCATGAGAGATCATACGGCTGATGATGGCGGTAATTTTCTTCTCAGACAGCTCGAACATGTTTGACAAGGTGGAAATAGAGACACTGTCGTAGAAGGGAGCATATGTGAAAAGGTAAGTTCTCAGGCCCTCTTCTTGTATCTGCTGAGACAGCATCTCCTTGATCTTGTCGGGCTGGGGCATCAAATCCCAGATCTTGATGGAGTTGAGCATCTCTGCAGCCTTCTTCCAGTCACCCGCAGCAAGGAACTTAGCGCTCATGATGACACCATCACGAGTGTTCTCTGCAGGGCCAGTGAATACCTGACGCTCATTGTAATCCAACATACGACGGAAGGTCTTTGAGATGATACGGCGCTTCAGCTCGGGTGAAGAAGAGGTTTGAGCCATGAGAGGGACTTCCAAGAACATGCTCGAGGTAAGGTAAATGCACTCAAGAAGTTCAAGGTTGATGTGCATGTGGAAGGGCAGCTGACGCTGACGCTCAAGACGCTCCTGCTCAGGAGAAACAGTAGAGTAACGCTGGAGGATGATACCTTGAGCGAGAAGTTCCTTCTGACGGCCACTGCCACACACTTCGGACAGCGTATTTTGAGCTTCGTAGATAAGGCCGGCACGGAATGCGCACAGACCGATTTGAACCAGGGTCCGGTTGAAGAGAATCTGGGTGTTGACATCGAAGTTGGAGATGTTCTCGGTAAGATGAGACATGAGCATCAAGTCACGAGAACGGTAATACTGGTCATGCAAGGCAAGGAAATAGATCTGGCACAGCATGGCACGGGCCCTGATGATACCGTCACTGTACGTGAAGAGATAGTTGCACAGGGTCTGGACCAGTCCTGTCACGTCACCAGCATTTCCACGAGGAGTAACCTTGGAGTCCAACTCGGAGGGAAGTGCCTTCCAAGTACCCTCTTCCAGGATTGTCACAACCTGAGAAGGCTTGAAGTAAATGTGCTCCAGCCTGCGCATGACGACCCGGTTGAGGCTGTCCTGGCGAGGATCACTCTTCTCAGCTTCAACAAGACCTTCAACGTAAGCTTGAACGCGAACAAGGTTGGTATACAGCTGCTTCTCATCGCTCAGACGATCGATGTATTCAGCAGTGTGGGGATCGATGTGTTGCAAGGACCGAGTCAGCTCGTCGTCGAGCCTCTCAACATGAGACACGATGCTGCCTGGGATGTGCAAGGTCTCGCCTGGCTTGACCTGGGGTTGCTTCTCATCATCCTCCCACTCTTCGGCTCCCTCAGTGACAACATGGTTGCGGTTGGTCTCGAGAACAGACAGCAGAGCGGCAAGCTCTTTCTCAGCAAGCTTCCATTGGTCGACACTCATGTAGTTGGCGGAAGATGTAGAGGTGATGTCGAAACGGGTAGAGAGAAGAGTGAGGTAGACACGAATGCGCTGGTAAGGAGTCTGAGCAACCTCCAGGAGCTTCTCCATGGTTTTGATCTGCTCGAGGCGGTCTGTATTCTTCTTTCCTCTGGATTCGACAATGACGCGGAGGTGCTTAAGAATGCTCTCTGGGGTGTACTGCAGGGTCTTGCCACCACGGCCAACAGTAGCGAAACCATCATCAATAGAGGTTGCTGCTGCAGGTGCTTCAACAACACGCTCAACCTTGCTCAAGCGCGGGGCAACGACGGCAGGCTTAGCCTCCTCTTCCTTGCCCTCCATGTAGCCATCCTTATCACTGCGATATTTCTCGATATGAGTGGCGTACTCCTTGTTGTTCTTCTTGATACGTTGCTTGACCGCATTGAAACCCCTGGAGTTGCTTGCGTTCATCTTCTTCGCTGACTTTTGCTTCGTAATAGTCTCGTTCACGAAATCCTCGAGATCGGCAACGGCTTTGACATAAATCCTGGGAACTGGGCCCGATTGTGTGACCTTCACGACCTGGCGGTTAAGCTTATCGAACTCTGGATCCTTTGGGTCAGTATGCATGTACCAAGGGAATCTCACGGCCATGTTCTTCGGCCTATATCCAACGCACCTGACGAGATAACAGCCCAGTCGTTAATCTTCTCGGCATTTTCAATCAACTTGATGATGCCCTCGAGTTCCTCCAGCCTCTTATCCTTGGCACTCTTCACAACTGTTACTTTCTCCTCATCCTCGCTCTCCTCGCTCTCCGATGCATCCCTCAAGAAACGATTGGCACCGGTTTCACCCTCGTCATCGGAGGACTCCTCCTCCGAAGTCTCCTCCTCCTCTTCGCTGGATTCCTCCTCGGACTTCTCCTCCTCCTCGCGATCGGTGAGAAGCTCCTCCTCATCCGAGCTGGAATCGCTGTCGCTACCGCTACCGTAGAAGAAACGCGACATATTGGCGGATTTTCAGGTAATTCGGACCGGAAAGCGTCGCGGGTTTCAAAAAATGGCCGTCTCCTTTAGTGTTGAGACGCACGGTCGTGGAATAATTCGAAGGACGATTCCCTTAAAGCCCGTCGGTTCGCTGTCAGAAAATCAAGTTGTGAGGGTTGGAGCCGCAGAGTCAGACCGCGCGAGCCACAACGAAAATTAAGCGAGGTGGCGCCTAACCGTATCGGGTAATCATCCATCGTACTACGGATCGCGCCTCCGCGACTAAACGTCCTGACAATGCGGAGAGGATTGTTCATATCAAATAAATGGGTTTAGATAATAGATCTACATAATCAGAGGCCCTCTCCCTCCCTCAACCTGCATCCTGTTGAGTGGCTAGGAGAGAGGGGCGGAGACTTTCTTTTGCGTAAAAGCCGACGGTGGTTCGATATTGATGAAATCCAAATATCCAAGCTTAATGATGCATCTCTTAAACGTGTTCGAATAAAAGGTAAAAAAAGGGGAACAGATTTATAATGGGAAATGGTGTATCATTTCCGGACAGAAAAAGAAGAAAAGCAAAATGTAACATTTAACATGATAATGCGGTAAAAAAGAGCATAAATCTCGGTCTTTCCAAGGACTCCTGGCTATGCCGACAACAGCCACATGCACGAATCTGGAAGAACTCGATTGGGAAGACAGCAAACCGATGGCGAGCACCCGAGCACTAGAAAGGCGATTGTGAATAAGAAACCCCCTGCAGCGTCGGGGGTGTCGTCGGTGGATAGCGCCCGTGAAATGTTGCGCATTCGGCACCATAGCGGGGGACTGATTTTACATATTATCCCCTCCTAGCCAAAGCTCGAAGCTATGCCGTGTGTAGGTCCGCAGACCGTGCCAGACCAGGTGCACAACTTGACGGAACAGGATGCGCATTGGAAGACTTTTTATTCATGGTCGGGGCATGTTGGATGGCAAAGGCTAGTAGCAGAGGAGCTGAAAGGGAAGCGGGCAAAGGTCCAAATGTCAAGCAAGCAGAACGATAATTTGGAGCAGCTCTGTAGTTGTGCCTTGAGAGCACACGCATCTAGAGCTTATGCTTGCCCGGTCAAAAGTGCACTCGCTAATACAAGATGTTAATGCACCCACGGGTGCCACTCAAACTGGTTTCAGCACATTTGTGTTTAGTGCCACTGGTTCTGACTCATGAAACCATCTCCCCCTAATACGCCGTCTTCAAGGGTCCTAATGAAGTCCCGGTTACGTGTGCCACCTGCACGACTCCCTCGTCGTCTTTGATTCGCAGCACCGGTGTCAACGTATCCGTCAGGAGGGGGAGGGTAATATGCCGGGCTGGGTTGTAATCGAATGGGTGCGTTCGGGTCGAGATGACTGGCAACTCGCTGAATAGTTGGTGGGACCCCGCCACCCTGAGGGTCCATCGTGGAGGCACGTTGCCGACCCGCTCTTGTAGTTGCCTGGGCATAGAGACTCTGGGACGGTGCGTACTGTGATTGAGGCATCTGACCTGGCATTAGATTCATTTGATGACCGTAGCCAGGTGGCTGCTGGGTAGGGTATGGCGGAGGGGCGCCTTGTTGGTGGCCAGTGAACACCCCGTTGTACATGGGAGGTGGGGGCTGGGCATGGGTGGGGGTGTGGAACTGGTTCAGTTGCATCGAGTAGGCAGTCTGTGCAGCTGACTGAGCATGTGCTGCTTGAGCCGCTCTTTGTTTGCTTGCGGCCTCGGCCTGCTGCTGCTGCTGAATACCAGGAGCAACAGTCTTGTTAAGAGAAGAGTATTTCAGGTTCATGGGAGGTACAAAAGGTCCTGTAAACTTCTGCTGCGTAATGAAAGGATGCAGCTTGGCTTGTTGTGGAGACCAGCGCTCCAGCGGATTGATTGATAACAAGCCACGAACAAAATCAATAAATGCCACTCGGTTGTTTAGCTCTGGTGAAATATGTTAGCAAAGAGATAGTGTATTGTCTTTGTTGGAGACAAACCTCGCTCAATTTCTGCTTGTTTCATATTTTTTCTTGGCATCGGGTAGCTTCGAATAATTTCTTCTAATGACGACGCCTGAAAGTATTTTTTGCTCGGCTGCTCCTTCGTGCCATGCTCCCGCGAATATTGCTCCAGGCTTTTCAGGCGATATGTCTTTCTTCCAAACTCATCCTGGGTCTTTTCGAAGAATTCACCAGACTGCTTCCCCATCTCTAACATCCACGTTGGCGGCAGACCTAGCATTTCCACAATCCGGCAAACCTGATTGTATTCTGAAGATCCTGGAAAGAGAGGCAAGCCAAGGAAGAGTTCAACGACGATACATCCTAGTGACCACATGTCGATCGCCGACGAATAACTAACTCACGTCAGTCTCAGGTGAACATCATGGGGTGGGAGAGAACATTGTATATCGACGTACGGTAATCCAAGGAGAACCTCCGGGGAGCGGTAAAACCTTGACTGTATATATGTGTAGACTGTCTGTCGTTCATCACAAGCAGACCCAAAATCGATGACCTTAATTATGGGACTCTCAAGACTGAAAAGCTCAAGTTAGCTGCCAAGTTCTGTTCATCAGCGAAGCAAGGACGAACTTTTTTAACAATATATTCTCTGGCTTCAAGTCGCAGTGAATCAAGTGCGCCTTGTTCAATAGGCTCAACGCGTTCAAGAGCTGTTGAGCAAATACACGTACTAGTGTCGTGCTCAACCCTCGGAATTGGTTCTGCTTGATTAACTCATAAAGGTTAACACTTAGTATCTCAAATACCAAACAGAGATGCTGTCGGTGAATGAATGTGTCCTTAAGTCGTAATAGATGGTGGTCATCATTCTTATCATATCTGCTGTTGAGCTGCGATAGAAGTAAGCATGTGACTCGAATGTTGAGTAACGGGAAGCCTACCAGATCCAAGACAGACACCTCCATCATGCTTTGGTTGAAGTATGCGGTCTTGTTCTTGATTACTTTGACAGCCACGACTTCCTGTGTTTTTAGGTTCTGGCACTTCACGACTTGACCAAAAGTTCCCTGTCCTAGTACATCGAGGATGAGGTAGCGATTCCTTGGATTGTCAATACAGACGGTATAGGGCGATCGGATCAATGATTAAACTCACTTGTGGCCTGCTTCCTCGCTCCCCAAAATGTCGTTGACGTACAGAATATAGTCACTGTCCTCATTGTCGTAACCATCATTCTTGACTCCCTTGCTGGGCTTCGTCAAAACTCGCCTTGGGTTTCTCGAGGATTCGTAGTTAAAGCCAGGGTTGCATATCCGATATGTAGCAGGGAGGTGTGTGGTCAGGGCTTGGAGCGGCTATGAAGATGTTAGAGATACAACCATTTGACCAACTCTTGGTACATACACTAATGAAGCCACCCTCAGGATTAGCACGTCTAAATGGGGGTTGCGCATTAACGCGCGGCTTCAGCTCCTGAACTGATTTGATCTTCTGGAACTTTGGTACTGGACCTCGACCTGGTTGTTGGCTGCCGCCGGATATCGACGCAGAGCGAGGAGATCTTCCATCTTGCCCAAAAGGTGCACTGAGTTGAGATCCTGCCGACGGGGGGTAGAATTGCTCTGGGCTCATGTCCGTGGGCTGCAAAGGGGGAAGCCGCGGGGCGCGTGAAGCAGCTGTTCCAAGGATTACGTCAGTCACCTAACTTCATAAGTCCGCAAGAGGACGTGAGCTTACATGGAGGCGACTGAAACGGCTGAGGCGGCGAGGAGTAATTCGGCACTCTTGTTGGTGAACGGCGAGATTGATTTGGCCCAGGAGGAAAGGCATACGCGTTGTGAGGCTTTCCGGGACTCGTATTGTAGGGCATCGATGGTGACAGCACGTTCATCGGAGAATACCTACGGGCGGCCGATGATTCCTCAGTGGGAAAGTATTGGGAGGAAGGCCGGCTATGGTGGGATGGCCTCGCTGAATATTTCGCCCGGTTATACGGATCCGCATCTTCCATTGTCGTGTCTGCATCGGTGACATAATCGCGGCTACGTGGCGTCGCAGCTGGAGACGACGCCATCGATACGGAATTTGAGTTCATACCGGTCGACGCGGGTTTTGCTGCGACGCCAGGGGTTTGAAAGGCTTCGTAGGTGTATCCCACGGGCGGTTGGGACTGTTGTGGTTGACCGCCGTATTTGGGACCGAGCTGCGGTGGATTAGACGTCAACCCATTATTGAACTGCGCAGGACGACCCATTAAGGGATCCTGGTATGGCTGCCACTGCGAATCCATCTGTCCGTCCTCTCAACACAATGTCTTTCATATAACGGAGACTTCCTAGGTCAGGAAATCGGACGATGGTCTTTTCGTCGAAAGCGCACATGCACCGCGACCGGGTGATATACGGTAGCGGGGATGGCAAACGCACGTATCGCGATCAGGCGGAGACGAAGCAGAGCACGATCGAGCCCTATAGCAATTCAAAGATAATATAAGGAAAGAAAAAGGAATTGAGGCTAGGTGCGATTTGTGTGGCACTTCATCATCCAGACGACTTGTCGCTATGGGGAGGAGGGCTTGGAGTTCCAAGGGCGAGGCCAGTAGACGACGGATGAGGTGTGGGCAATTCACAGTGACGACGTGCGCAACAAACCGAAGCCGATGGGGCTGGCTGACACGCCAAGGGGCTGGGGAAACGAAGGGAGTACCGACTGCTGGAAGCCCCGGGGGTAAAGGGGAATCCAAGCAGAAGCACACAGCCGAAAAAGAAGACTGTGTGGAAAAGTGGTGGAAGCAACTTCCAGCCGAAAGAGCTGACAACGACTAATTGCGGAGGGGGCGAGAAGAAGAGAGGGAAGGAAGTGAGGTTGGTGGAGGTAGTGGAGATGCCTGAGATTCGAGGGGAGTGTTGCGTTGGAAGGCCTCAGGCTGCCGTTGGGCTTAACATGGCATTCGGGGCAAGGGCAAGGGCAGCCCATAAACTACATGCGTATTTTGGATGATAGTTTATCTCCCTCTCGTTAATAACAAAGCTAGACTACTGCTAGTTAGTCCTGGAGTGTAAGGGGGCTTATTTCTTTTAACTTCCTCGACATTCGTATTGGGTTGACCAGGGCGTATGAACGGGCTGCTGATCTCACGACTCGTACGGGGAGTACTTTGAATACCTAGATTTGCTCTTTTGAAATGGTCTTCGGATTTCACAATCTTTCTAGAAGGAAAGGAAATTACTTACCTTTTTTCTTTTTATATTTATTCCGTTTTATTTCAAGACATTTTTATTTGTATGGATTTTATTTTAAACTTCTTCCTATAGTGTTACTAGTGGCTGTCATTATGATTAACTGCATTCCAATAGTCCTTAATATTACCTATTACCAAGTATCCGTAGTATTTATTTACTTTACCTCGCCCAACCAGCTCCTTAGCGTCTATTCCACTAAAAGAGCGCACAATATCCCCATAAGTACTCAGTAACTATGACAGGAACGGGTTCATAATGATTACATCGTACCCATGGTTACCAAGTCTCGATATGATACATAGATAACCCGATTTACCCGTCCAGCTCGTACGTACTATACACAAGTCAGTTGCCGTTTGCGGCATGAAAAAGACAGTTTCGTAAGTTAAATAATAGGTATGCCCCGTGGCATGCAACTTGGGCGGAACTAAATTAGGCCAAAGAAGGAATGCCCCGATAATTAGTGGCATGCTTGACATCCAACAGAGATGAGCCCTAAAATCACAATTGCTAGGCATCAATCAGTCAACAAAAACTAGATTAATACCCAATCCAGACTATCTGCGGCCCCAGTGGCCCCAACGCTGATGCCACTAGTGACGTGGGAGGCTAAGAGCATGACGAACGTCTGGTTAGTCAGTTTGGGACAGTCCAGCCCCGAAGGCGGTCAGTGACTCACAATCGGTGAAACCATTCTGCCGTAATTATGATTATCAAGACATGGATAATACTTGTGAAGACCTTGCTGGTTCACTCACTTTATACTTATCCTTATACTAATCCCAATCCTACTGACGAATATGGCTGATGTGTAGGGAACTGTATAACATAACCTAAACTCAGTCTTAAGAAAGGTCCCTTTTTCCCGAGGTCTCCGAGCAGTATCGCTAAAACTGCCCATCGAATCATGTACTTGCGCCACCAGTTCTTGGGACAGTTATGTTGGATAATTCCTTACTTTTAAGATATACCCCTCTATCGTGACTGTACTTCATACATGATCTCTCCTCACTTGGTAATCTGAAAAACTCGGTACAACGGCAACTTCACATCCCGTTCTTTTTTTTTTTTTTTCTCTCTTTTCTTTACCGAGTATGGAAAACAACATGGAGGCCGATTCGGACTCCTTGGCTCAGAACGAGCACCCCAAGGACGAACAAGCGATGCTCTCGGGTGCAGTCTCGTCAGCGATTCCAGTTCACACAGATCAAGTTCCTGCAACGGGCACAGATGAAACGAGCCGTCTACGGGAGCTTCAAGCCGACGTTCGCGACCAGGATGACCTCGAGAGAGATATATCTCGTCAGGTATCTATCACCGTGCGGCTTTGGGGTCTTGTTTGCTAATGTATATAGGCCGACAGGTTGCTCATGGAGCAAGCAGACGAACGCGACAATAGAAGATTAGAACGTACAACACTTGAAAAAGAGTATAAACATCGGTGGTAATGGTCTTTTTAACATATTCTAACATTCTTATAGAAAGCTTGAAGCGCAGATTTTAAAAGCACACCAGCGAATGTCCCAGCCTATCGGTACATCTGCTCGGGTCCGCCTACATAATGAGATTCAGAAACTAGAAACCCGTAATGCCGCGTTGGCGAATGACCTCAAAGAGATACAGCAACGCATTAATGAAAGACATGAAGGAGAGGAGTCTGGTGGTCCGGCTATGGGGACAGGTCGAATGCCTAATGAATCTCGCAGAGATTATCTCATCCGCACAGGAAAGATCACACCATTCTCTAAAATGAGTGCCGGCCCGAATGAGGGACCCCTTGCTAGTCTGCATGACGCTCTCATCGACGCCGAAGACGAGCGTGATGAAAGAGAAGCATTGGAACAAGTCAGAAACCGATCTGCAGTATCTCACCGAAACCTTGTGCGCCCTAGCTTTGGCTTTGATGAAGCCAGCGAAGCGTCTATGGAAGGGGATGACTATCCAAAAAAGCGGAGAAAATTGACCCAGAGGCCCAAGGACAGAGAGACAACCATGGATTCCGAAGAAATGGATGAGACAGTAACGCCCGTGGAAGATGTAGCTTCGGACGATGGCTCAGCAAGTTATGTAGCGTCGGAAGAAGAAAAGTCGCCATCAGAAGACGAGGAGGACTTTGTACCCGAGGGAACGCCGCCGCGATCCGCAACCCGAAGCAAGGCTAAGAAGACCCCGGATGATGTAGAGGATTTCAGCGGGCTGGACGATGGAAACGAGAAGGTCTATCAATCCAGGCTTCAAAGTTGGGTCACACGAAGGAGTGCTGCGCGGAAGCGTGCCCTGCAGGGTAGTACAGACGCTCATGAACATGAAGAACAGGAGGAGTGGTTCATGCCTCATCCCACTGTACCCGACGTGGACTATGACAACGGATATCGTATTCCTGGTGACATTTATCCCCTTTTGTTTGACTATCAGAAGACAGGGGTGCAATGGCTATGGGAATTGCAGCAGCAGCAAGTAGGAGGAATTATTGGGGATGAAATGGGACTTGGAAAAACAATTCAAGTCATTTCTTTCCTGGCTGGGCTTCACTACAGCAAAAAGCTAACAAAGCCGGTCATCATTGTGTGCCCCGCAACTGTCATGAAGCAGTGGGTTAATGAATTCCACCGCTGGTGGCCGCCTTTTCGTGTCTCAATCCTGCACACCTCCGGCAGTGGGATGGTAAATATTCGAAATGAGAGTAGTAGGGAAGATGCGCTTTTGTCTCAGACGTGGGATAGTCGCCGCAGTCTGGGTGGGCTGAAAGCCGGGAGAAAAGTCGTCAAACGTGTGGTAGAGGAGGGTCATGTGCTGGTGACCACGTACTCCGGCCTGCAGACCTACACCCCTCTTCTAATTCCAGTGGAATGGGGGTGTGCTGTGCTTGACGAAGGCCACAAGATCCGTAATCCTAACACTTCGATCACTATCCATTGCAAGGAACTCCGGACACCACATCGGATCATTCTGTCAGGCACGCCGATGCAGAATAACCTGACGGAGCTTTGGTCATTGTTCGACTTTGTTTTCCCAATGCGTCTGGGGACCTTAGTGAACTTTCGAAATCAGTTCGAGTTCCCCATCCGTCAGGGCGGATATGCTAATGCTTCGAACTTGCAAGTGCAAACAGCAGCGAAATGTGCAGAGACTTTAAAAGATGCCATTAGCCCGTATCTCCTGCAGCGATTCAAGATCGATGTTGCCGCGGACCTTCCTAAGAAGAGCGAGCAAGTGTTGTTCTGTAAGCTCACAAAGTTGCAGAGACAAGCGTATAAGGCATTCCTTGGCTCTGAAGAGATGCAATCTATTCTCAGAGGCCGTAGGCAAGTGTTATATGGAGTGGATATTTTGCGGAAAATTTGCAATCACCCAGACTTACAGAGCCACAAGCTTACGTCGCATAAAGCAGGTTATGGTAACCCTGATAAATCGGGCAAAATGCAAGTCGTCAAGTCACTCCTCGAGCTGTGGAAGGATACGGGCCATAAGACCCTTCTATTTGCACAACATCGTATCATGTTGGACATCCTTCAAAAATTTGTGGAATCTCTGTCGGGGTTCAATTACCGGCGGATGGATGGCACCACACCTATTGCCCATCGGCAATCGATGGTTGACGAATTTAACAATAATCCAGACCTTCACGTGTTTCTCCTTACCACCAAGGTAGGAGGACTGGGAGTAAATCTAACAGGCGCTGATCGGGTGATCATTTATGATCCCGACTGGAATCCTTCAACCGATGTGCAAGCCCGTGAGCGAGCATGGCGGCTTGGACAGAAGCGGGATGTTACAGTGTATAGGTTAATGACCGCTGGGACAATCGAGGAAAAGATTTATCATCGACAAATTTTCAAGCAATTCCTCACCAACAAGATATTGAAGGATCCTAAACAGCGCCAGACTTTTCAACTAAGCGATTTGCACGACTTATTTTCTCTTGGAAAAGATGGTCAAGGTCCAACGGAAACAAGCAAGATTTTCAAAGAAGCCGATATCACCTACAAAGAGCGAGGTAGCACGACCACTCAGCAGCAGACATGCACGGGAACCCGCGTACAGAGTCACCCGCGGGACCAACAGGATGAGAAGAAAGACGTTAGCCGTGTTGAAGGTGTAGCATCAATTGAAAATTTTCAGGGCGACTCAGAGCCGCCGAGCGACAAAGACCAGGGACCTGCCGGTGCTAACAAGGAGTCGCGTATCATGGAGGGCATTTTTGCCCGCTCTGGCGTTCATTCCGCGGTGGAACATGATCAGATCGTGAATGGCAAGCGTGTTGTGCGGGCGGATCCCAAGATTATCGAAGCGGAAGCGAAGAAGGTCGCCGCCGAAGCCGCCGAGGAGCTGCGCCGAGCGGGAGAAGCAGCACGGTCTGTGCCCATTGGGACGCCAACATGGACAGGTCAGTTCGGACTTGCCGGGAGGCCAGAGGAGCCCGCAGCGCGCCCGGCCTTCGGTGGAGGTAGTAGTTCTGCGAGACGAGCCGCAGCCGGTCCGTCATCAGCAAGCATCCTGGCCAATCTTTCTGCACGCACTCCTTCCCGAAGCGGCAGTAACAGTCCCGCGCCAGGCAAGGCATCTAGTGGAACGGAGTTCATTACGATGATTCGAGACTTTATTGTATCCCATGGCGGGTCCGTTCATACGCAGATGCTGATTGACCATTTCAACCGTTTCTGCACTACTCCGCAACGATCAGCTGAGTTTAAGGAAATACTTAAAACCATTGCTGTGCTGGAGAAGGGTGGACGGAACGGTCGAGGTAAATGGTCTTTGAAGGCTGAGTACGCTAAGAAGAGATAATTGGTCATTTTCTGCTTTCTTCGTTCCCTTACACCTGACGTTTCTCTTCCTTCCAGCTTTGTGGGTGACTTGATGAAATGGGACAAAAACTTCATTCCTTTACCTCGGTGATGATACTAGAAGCATTGGCGCAGTGGGTACTGTTTAGAACCGATTGGCATGCTACCATGCATGGGATTTTCACACTGGCTTGGGCTTGGGATACGGAGTACCGTGGCTTTAGAAGGGAAGGAATTTTTAGGCTTATATACTGCTTGAATGGGCATGGCCTATCCCCATTCTTTGCCTATTGTATATGATTTATATAATACTTTAATAGAAAGACAAACAAGCCTCCAAATGGATATGACTCCCTCCCTCTCCATATGGGCTAGTGGTATATTAGAATATACCCAGTATACAAGTAAAAAAACCAATTATGACTACCAGTGATGCAAGACGGGATTTTATCCCAAGCTTACTTAGTGGAACCAGATGATCATGATGTAAATACTCAATCGGACGCATTTAAATAGAAGAATGAAGGATGCTCTTCTTCGAAACCACCGCCCCATCTTCCCCCCCTTTCTTTCCTTTCTTTTTTCTTTTTTCCCCTCCCAATTCCCATATTTCTAACATTGATTGGCAGTGAGTTAACTGCTTAGCACGATTGAGCCTTGCATATTAGCGTATATGGAATCGCAATAGTCAGAATGGTCTTGTTTAATCCTTGCAGAATCGGCCCTGTATGGTCAATGGTGGCTCATCCATGGATCCAGAGTGTGGAGAAAAGAGCCGAAAGGACAATTATCGACGTAATAGATCACGGGGTATGACAGTATTAGAGGAGGTTGAACCCATGGAACTGATATGATTATCCTTATCTGCCAAAGAAAATGTCCGAAAAACTGAGGTGCGTGAAAGAAGTCATGCAGTGATCCTTTAATGTCGATCTCAGGTGTGTCACTGCAGTCAACCAGTGCTATACTGTGTACCGTGGAGGAATTAACAAAAATAGAAGCGAAGATCAGTTCGATTTAATTTAAGATGTTTGAGATCTATTCAATCAGGAGCCTCAGAAGAATTTTCAAGACCACCTAAGAAAAGAAACATGATGTACATTATGGAGCAAGTCTGTATCAGAAATTATCCACATCGACTACACAATGCATTGCCGCACGGAGAATAGGAACCGTACATGATGTACTGTACTGTACATACTGTGTACATGTGCACCTTGAGGGAAATAATTTAACGGAAATAAACCGATCATACATCGTAGTAGTCTCTGTGTGCTGGCGTATGTCTCAGAATATTAGCGGTTCTCCGCGTCTTTATCCCCCAGCAACCGACGATCATTCAACATCACTGGTCCACTGGGCTAAGGATCTCCGCTGCAAAGACCCAATTCCATGATTTCTTACGCAGGCCAAGTGGGAAGGATACAACCGCGTTCAGTGGAGCTGTCCCTCTCCTGCCAAGTTAGTGAGTGGCCCCAACTGTAGTACTACAACTTTTTTTCTCTTTCTTTTTTTCTGTTTCCGTGAACGATAACAAACCAGTAACTGATCATTCCACTACTCGGGGAACCGGAGCCGATATTCTCTCCACAGTCAAGGGAGAAAGTGTGGTGGCTATTCGATTTGGACATAAATAGGACTTCAATCCGCCTCCCTTTGCCACCCCGCGATCGTACATTCCACATTCCTCATCAATCTTCAATCCTCACCTGTCTTTTCTTCTCTTTCTTGTGCGTTAGATTATCTGTCAAGAAGACTTATTACTATCGTGCCTCATTGATTCGAACGAAACGTCAAATTCTTTCCACAATGAAGTTCTTCTCTTCGCTCGCTCTGCTAGTCGCTGCCGTTGCGGCCAACCCAATTCTCCTTACCCGCGACACGTCTAAGTTCCATCTCAAGACCACTGGCGCTGACAATTCAGCACACAACGACCTCTACGTCTATGGCTACCACACCGGTGCCGGATTTAACGATGCTGTTCTCACTTCGGACGTTGGCACCGCAAGCCCGGCTTTCCTGAACGGCACGAATGTCCAGTTCAGTCTCGACACGCCTTTCCCTTGGGGATTGGTAATGCGACCACAGAACAACTACGGTGGTAAGCTTTCCCCCTCTTGCCCTGATCTCGGGACAAAGGAACATAGGATTAACATTTCCACAGCGTGGGAGCCAGTCGAGATCAACACTGGGTATGGTAGCGGTAGTTTCTCCATCAACGATGACAGCCTGGAGTGGTCGGAACAGCAGGGATTCGGCGGCTGGTTGGGTAAGTTTTCATCTTTAGTGGAGCCCTCAATCCGATGTCAGGAACTCGCCACTAACCTCCCCGCAATAGTCTGCGACTGGTACCACAATGCGCCCCAGCTCTTCTATCTGTACAAGTACCTCGAGCCTACCATTCCCTCCTCCTGCAGCAAGGTTCAACTCGCCGTCGAGCCTGTTTCCTAAAGCGGATAATCTGCACGAGGTTTGCCACTGGCCTTCCATGGGTAAACTGCCCTGCCATGGGTCTCGGAGTCACCGAGGCTTCGTGAGTTGTGATTTCATAGGGGACCGGGGAAAGACGTCCCGGTACCTGAGATGATTGTATCAATACCTGGATACATGTATATGCTGATTTAACGCTAATAATCATAATGAGTCGGTTGGGATGGGATTTGGATTTTTGAGTGTATATTATTACACCGTGGTAGACGATCTTCAGTACTTAATGACCCTGATGTTACAGATAAATAGCAATAGCCAGAGAAAAAGAAGAAAATTCAATAAACATGTGGCACATCCAATAGTCAATAGTGATCCAGTGGCTGGTTAAGCGACCGGGGAAACCCTTGACGGGAGAGAAAACATTCAGATGGTAGCTGTTTTCCAGAGATATATCCTTCGTTGACATAATAGCATGGGGATTATTTCGACGATACTTCCGGTATATCAAAGAAATGCCATGGTAAGTTTATCGGCAACAAGAATGAATTTAGTTTGAACTATTAATTGAGTGAAGAAATCACACGGTCGCGCGAGTGCCTCAGGCCGGCCACCGGCCCAAAAATAGCCCAGCATGTCTCACATGCGCCCAAAAGGGTTAGAACAGCACCAATCAATCCAGTTGTTTCTCGTTCCCGCTGTTCTTTTCTCCTCGTCCTTTTCTTCAGACCTTCGAATATTCTTGTCTATAGTCACTTGTGATTGCTGTTTTTTCTTTCGTTTTCATTTCCCTCGTTTTTGCCCTCCCACTACAACACGTTGGGTTGTTGCGATCTCAGTCACTCGCTTTGTTTACTCGTTC
The DNA here is from genome assembly GCA_009193525.1 of Aspergillus sergii. Classification (NCBI taxonomy): domain Eukaryota; kingdom Fungi; phylum Ascomycota; class Eurotiomycetes; order Eurotiales; family Aspergillaceae; genus Aspergillus; species Aspergillus sergii. The sequence continues at coordinate 9,340 of ML741833.1, read as the reverse complement.
AAGGGTCCGCTCATATCATATCAGCCGATCTGCATGTTTCACCGGCCCACCAGTCTTGAATAGGACTTTTACACCCCCCGTTGCCATTTCCTTCCGCGCAGAACCATTCGTCAGCATTGCATTGAACACGATACACCACGCTAGGTTCATCCATCCACCATCAGTCAGCGTTCGTTACTTGGACAATCGCTCGGAACGACACAGATCCGACCGTCGGCCTAAATTTGAGATCTCCAGGGGTCCATCGATCCCCCATATTCTGGTCCAAACCAGGCAGTGAATCTTTCGGGTTAACTCAATATGCGGTCCTTCGCTCTTCTTCCTGTATTATGTCTCCTGGTTTTGCTGGGCATGGTCTCAGCTTGGCCACATCCGCATGGTGAAGTCGTGGCTAGAGCGGGTGAGTATCATCCGAGACTGCTATCATCCTTTGATCAACAACCAACTGACCTCTATAGAAACAACGTCTGCAGAGACTGCTGCCGATAAAGCAACAACAGGTGCCGCTGCTACCTCTGATCAGAGCGCCACGAAGACCGAATCCCAGAGCGATGCCACAGAAACCGGTAAAAAGACAGGCAAAGAGACAGGGACAGCGACTGGCACAAACACTGGAAAAGCGACGGGCAAGTCGACGAAGACGGGCACCGATGCTTCCTCTACCTCGATCGATCCTCGGGACCCCGTGGGTGGTATTTCGATGCTGACGTCCGCCGGAGCCACCACCTACTACAAGATCGGGGAATATGTAACCTTCCAATGGAAATACACCTCGCTTCAAGTGACACCGTCAGCCGTCAACGTCGTCGCATCCTGCAGCAAGAACAGTGAAACCTATACCATCGCCAGCAACATGAGCGTCTCGGAAACTGGCAAGGTTGTCTGGGATACCAAGAAATACCAATCTAATGCGACGGTTCCGCTGTTGACAGCGACGTACACCTTGTATGTCTATGATGTGAACTCGACGCTTGGAGACACTGCTTCTGCTGGACACTTGGGCTCGCAAATCGGCTACAACTTCGGAATGTACACTCCTCAGTCTTACACCCCACTTGACCGTAGGTTCTCCCTTCTCCCATGGATATCAAGTCTCGTTTCTAAACAAGCTAACACTAATGCCTCCTAGATTACATCTGCGCTACTTGCAACAGTGCCCTCACGAGCACCGAACGCAACGCGATCAAGTTCGCCGTCGGCATGGCCGCTATCACCGTCGCATCCTTCACCTGGTTCGCAAGCGGCACCGGTGTCTTCTCTACGTAATTCTTCAAACCGACTCTTGATGAAGTTATACGTTACCATTACTGCGTTGCATTTAGCTGAGCGATCTCTCATGATAGCGATCATTAGCAGGCTGGACTGGCGTTTATGTGATTAAATTGTGCAATATGGTTTGGGATTTGTGATTTTGTTTTTTTTTTTTTTTTTTTCCCTTCCCCTTGTCGATTAGAGCAACAGCGGGATTGTTATAATTATTCTATATGATGTTAGTCATTGTTTCATATGATGTTGTCGATAGATAAATAGCTAATAGTGACTGATGTATATGAAGTCTAAATATCGTGAAGAATTCGGAACAAGCAAAGACATCAAAACAATCACGTTGCCCAGACAGCAACAAACTGCATAGTAATATACACCAACCACATCTATTCATTCTACATACTTGTTTGCTAGTACCGTAGTACATTTACCCGACTCTACAAAAAGAAAGAAGAAAAGAAAGAACCATACAAAAGAATAAAGAGCAAATCAGCAATCTACGGAAAAATACACACTAAGAAACCCACCCCACGCGAGGTAAACACGCCAGTTCAGCACCCGATACTCAAACCCATCTCCCCCAGCCAATAAATATATCTTCATATATAGTCGCCAGCCACAGTTACCACATTCATGCTACTTCGTATTCACTGCGAAACGGATCAATTCTTATAAAGTAACCCCAGCAATAAGATGATACATATTCAAATCGTTCCGGCAAATTAAAACTCGATGCTTTCTGGATCTGGTACAATCCTTGTTGAGGGGGAGAACTTTGGTTGTCGTTGGCTTTGGCTTGTAGGTAGCTTTATGGATGACGGCTTGAGGGGGTGAGAGTTATATGTTTGGATAGGGCATGAGTGGTGTCCAATGAACTGGATGTTGTTGGGGAGGTGTCTGGAATCTACAGTTCGAGGGAGCTGGGTCTGTTGGTGAGGTTTCATTCAAGGGGGTAGTAGTCTAATATCCTCAGGCCTGGGGTATGGTTTCTAGTGTAGCCTTATGGTCGCCTGGTTGCTAAACCGCATATGAAAGCATGGTATCTTGAGAAGGAATGAGCTGTAATGAGTTCGATAATGGGACAAATGTATTGTACAGCTAAAGATGTTGCAGGTATAATAGTGCTATTGGTAGGATGATGGTGGGTTGATTAGATACAGCTTGGGTGGTAAGCTTCCCAGATTGGTGGTTGCTGTGGTTCAGACGGCTGCTTCTGTTGGCGAACGGCCGGTAGTTGTGCTGCGTTGTCTGTCATCTTGCCGCACTTTACGCAAGGTGTTTGCTTAACATCGGAGTAGGATGATATCATGTCCTGGTCCCTGTTAGCTTGTTTATAAGGGTTCAGTGGAGGAAATCACTTACAAGAAGATAGGCGAGATCCCACTGTCGTGAACGGGAATTCAAACAATCGGATGCTGCGTTCTCGAGTTTCGTCTTAACTTGACCAGGCATCGTTCGGCTCGAGACCTGCCATTCGGGCACGCCGTTCACCTCAGACCCACCGACCGTATGTACTTTGAATGTCATACCGGCCCTGGGTAGGACAACAGTTACGGAAGTCTCAGATTTACTCGGCAAGACTCGCACCCCCGGCACATTCTTCTGGATGAAGCTGTCGACAACCGCCCTCCAACCCCCTTCAGTAGACTGGATCCTCGAACGCTCGAGCTCCTCCTCAGATTTCCGCTGCTGTTCCATCCTGGCATTCTCCTCCTTGACAAGTTCTTCAAGGAGCGTACCATAATTCCGATCCCAAACACCAGTCGGTTGCAACAATTGCCCTCCATTCTCCTTGATCTGCGCATCGACACGTTCCCACACAGCGTTCATTTCAGGGCTGCGCCACATGTTCTGGAACTCCGTCACCTCGGCGACACCAGCCTTCGCAGCCTGCGAAAGCTGCTCATACAGCATCTGCGGCGACCTCGGCACTGCCCTCCCCGCTGCAGCCTTTTGATTTACAATAGGCACCAAAGGCTCCAATAAACGATCCGGGAGCAATGTCCGCAGTTGATGAATCTAGCATCACAGATTAGCCGTGTATACCGAAGGATGAGCGGATGTTAAGACAAACCATAGTCTCCAATTCCTGGAGCTTTGCGAGAGATGATACGAGTTGCATTTCCGACTCGGAGACCTGCTTGCTTGCATCAGAGTCTTGTTTTATGGCCGGAGATGATGTGGTGTTGACAGTTATGTTGTCACCCTCTGACTTGATGACATTGGTCTGGTTCATATTACTATTGTTTGGGTTTGTTTCTGAGACCTTCGGCTGGCCTTGTTTAGATGGGAACTCCATCTTCGGCACCACAACTGATGCCGGGGGGAATTTCGGGGCAGCTTGTGATGTGCTGGCCATTGTTTCGGAACACGGAGGGCGATGGGCTTGAAATTTAATTTCAATCCACGCGACGCGCGTCCTTGTGTACAAGAGCTCTTGAGGAAGAAAAGACCCGACCAGAACGATGGGGTTAACTTAACCCAGTCGAAGTGAATGTAGTAATAGCGGTATTCAAATATGTAATTCAACACTCAATTAGATTCGAAGCTTAATTGACTGGTCAAATCCTCGGTAAATTAACAATAATGTGAGAAATGTGAATGCTATTTCTTTCTTATTCACATTTGGTGAGATTGGAGGATGTGATTTAAAAGCTTCAAACGGCTGAATCAATGGGTGATATTCATCCAGTGACCGGGACGGAAGTGCGCCACATGATGTATCAGCCACATGTGGCTGGGGTTTTTTCTATATAGTGTGGATCTTTTATTGCCTCAGGCACAAAGCCTTATTCATGACTAGAACTTAGTATACGAATCGAGCTTTTGATACTCAATTGAATTTGTTTACTGAGGTCTGTTCTTGAAAAACATTATTTATTACTGGAGATCACAACTGGAAGAGTAGTCTAGTGCAGATAAATTCCGGAGACTTTCAGCTAATAAATAACATACAGCCTAGAGCGACCTGTATCCAAGGTCTGCCGTCATGTACGGTCATAATCATTAAGACATTCGAAGATTGCATAATTACTGGTTAAATCAGCATTTTGGCGCCGATGAAGATAGTCTAACCTTTACGCCCCGATCATGCGACATGGTGAGGGTAGACAGGATCGCGGGCTGTTTCAATTCTGGGTCGGCGCACTCGAGGGTATCAAAGCGTTGGATCAACTTGACAAGAGTATAGCTTGCTTCTGTAAGTGCATATTGCTCTGCAAGTCCCATAGTTAGCACTTCTCTTGACACGAGGGAAACTGAATATATAACTTACGACCAAGGCAGATCCGAGGGCCTCCGTTGAATGGGAGATAGTCCCAACCGCGTCTACCATTTTCCTCCCAGCGCTCTGGTCGGAACGAATGAGAATCGGGTCCGTATAAGTCTGTACGGCGGTGCATAGCGTAGACACTATATGCGACAACTTGTCCCTTTGGAACAAAGATTGGGGATTTTCCATCAGGGCCGCCTCCAACTGGTAGAGAAGTGTCCTTGGCAGCGACACGGAAGTTGAGAGGCACGGGGGGCAACAGTCGGAGGACTATTCTTGTTAGTCTTGTAAGCTATGACTGGCAACGAGGCAAAGTACATACCCTCGTTCAACACATATCGTAAGTATGGAATATCCTTTAGCTTTGTTTGTGTAATTTCGCCCTTCGGGTTTTGGCTATCCCCAAACTCGTCGATGATAGTTTGCCGCAGCTTCTTCCAAACATCCTGGTTGCGTGACAAGTAGAAAAATGCAGAGCTGAGTAGACTGGCAGTGGTATCACGACCAGCCACGAGAATGTTGAGCATATTATCTCTCAGCACCTTTGGATCATCGTTGTCTGCAGCCAAGGCCTCCGCAAAAATATATCTATCGGACTTTTTATCCGGATTATTCTTGGATTGGATAGCAAGCTGAACATAGTGATCAACGACCTCGTGAACGCGCTGATTGGCTTCACGGAACTCCTTCGGATTGACCATCCAGTAAAAGTGCATAGCACGCGAGCGGGTTGTCAGATAATCTTGGGCGGTACCAAATGCCTCTGCGAACCCCTGTGCACTTCCGACAGATGATCTCCCTAAGAGGCTTGTGCTGTCGGAAGATTCCAAAGCGCCTACCGATTCTCCAAACAGGAAGTGCGTGGCAGAGTCAATTGTTAGAAGGAAAAAGAGACGTTGAATGTCGAAGCTCGAACCATCCTTGGGAATGAGATCAATCATGCGGGAGATATGACCGTCCATGAGCTCTAGGTCAGCCACCTAAGGAAGTCAGCAGTTATATCCTTCAGTAAGCAAGGGATTGGTTTCCATACCTGATCTCGCGTGAATTGTGGCCGTAGCAGCCCACGTGCATGAGACCAGCCGGGACCATCGAGAGTAAAGATCCCGTCTCCAAGTAAGGGATAGAATTCACGATGTCTGGTTCCCAGGCCGAAATCGTTGAATTGGGTTGCCAACAGAGCTTTGATATTCTCTGGTTCAATGGTAGACACCATCCATTTACCCAGAGCCTTCTGGGTATAGGTGTTTCCGAAACGCCCATACTGCCCGGCAAGATATTCAACCCATCGTTTGTGCCTGACTTCGTTGAGCAACCGTACAAACGACCGGATTCCAAAGATGCCTGATGGCCCTCGAGCGGCAGGCTGACATCCAAGAGATTGGGCTCGCTTGCGCTGCTGATAAAGTCGCTGAAGGTACTGTAGAACTAGGAATGTAATGCACAGGGCACCAAACAGCGGAGCAATTTGGGCCAGCATGATGCCGACGGAGTTACAGTTTTCTGAAGTAGGGCAATATATGTACCGCTAAGTAATGTAAATATGACACAAAGGAGAGCCTGGGAACAGTACCCGGGCGGGTGAGAGGACGGTACTTATACATTGATTGACTGAAAGCACATGTGTAAGGATGACTTGAAACATTAAATAATATGTACAGGAAAGTTCATCGCGACCGAAGACCGAGCACGAGGGAATACTGAGAGAGGCATAATCCAGGCACATGATTTGCTGGGCCATCGCAAGCATCTCCCAAAAAGGTTAGCTTTACATTGTAGGATCGGCCCTCGGAGGCGGGCGACAGAGGTTGAGTTTACTTCATCCACTCCACATCTGGTACCCTTCTCTTTTCCCCCACATCACGGCCCCCTTTGTTATTTCCGCCTGTGTGACGTTCACCTTGGAAGCCTTGGGGCTTGAAGGCCTGAAGCACGGCAACCATTTTGTTAATGCTTCCTCGAACAGGTCACGAGCCGCCTTTCCTTCCGTGGATAAGCCTTGGAAATCATAGCAATGTTCAGAATCTTTGAGAAGGTATCCGAACACTTTGTCCTCGCTCGTCTCACCACAATTCGGGATCTTGTTAGAGAACGTGATTCCATCGGGCGCAACTTCAGGTGCGATATCTTCAGTGGTCAGCATAGACAACGTCCTCCATGGATCAAACTCTCCACCAGTGAAGAAAGTATTAGACGGCCGGATATTCCAGCCTCCGTATTCTTTGTTGAGGGCTTCCGTCTGTGGGTATGATGGCAGCATGCCGTTTGCGACCGCCAGGGCGAACTGGTTATTGCATACTTCCTGCTGATACTCCAGGGTCTGGTAGCGGGAGAGCAGTGAATAAGGGCCAAAATTGTTGCTTTGATAGAATCCCCACTCAGTGCAATACTGCCAACTCCAGCTGATGGAATCAGGGTCGTAATATGTCATATCCAGCTTACAAGACGGCTTAGCAGGATCACTAAGTCCTCTGCAATTGGTCTCCATAAAATTATTGACCAATGGCGTGAACGCTGGCCATGCAGCCCAACGTTCAGCCACATGCTTGCTCCCACGGACTGGAGCGAAGCCCTCAGGGCCTGCTGCTTCCTTTGTCGTAGGATCTACTTCCAGATACTCGCAGAGTTCGCGCAGAGTTCCTTCAGGACCGTCAAGACCATAGTTCTGGAAATAGCTATAGATAGTCGCCAAAGCTGCTGTAAAGCCTTCGTTGCTGTTCTGGTCAGCTCCGGGGCCAAAAAATAGCTTTTTGATAGCAGCAGCGGTGTGATTATTTGATAGTTGCTGGTCTATATAACCTAGAGCTGCATGTATATCCTTGGCACAGTTTTCAAAACCATGTCCAACCAAACCACGGTAGACTTGGTCATAGTAGATGCTCATATTCAGTTGTGCTTGGACCGGAGCAGAGGAAGAATAAGCAGCAAAGATAACGTCTGGGTACTCATGACGGGCAAAAGCCGCCCGAATTCCAGCATATGAACCTCCGACGAGGACCCAGGGTGTGGAGCTGGGGGTGAGATCATGTTCGGCGAACTTTGGGCGGCTGAAGTTTCGCGCAAAATACGGGATATCCTCAAGGGCTTGTTTGGTCGTAAGGTACTTAAAGTGCTCAGGCGGTGTATCTCTACTAATTGGAAATGGAGTAGAGTTTCCGTAATATCTACATGCCGTTAGCTGCCTGGGCGACTTATAGGTATTCAAAGAACAAACCTATGCTCCCATATAATACCCATGGCGTGAGTGTCCTCAAGGATTTTTCTGAAAAATGACAAACTCGAAGTCAAGTGATTTCTGGCGATACTCTCTGCGTTTGTTTCTCCGGCATCGTACATGATGATCGGACGCCCAGCCTCGTAGTAGTCATCATTCACCCAGAACCGGTTCTGGTATGTGCCAACAGAAGTATCATTATGATCGATAGGTATCTAGAAGCGTGTTTAGCTATGAATTCAAAACATATGAAAAAGGCAAGCGTAAAAATACCGTGATGTATTCTGTGGTGACCTTCTCAACTTGAGTATTGGCCTTTGCGAGCACTGAATGCACAGTATTTTTCTTGGAAAGGGACCTGGGGTCCAAGTTCAACTCAGCAGCCAGCTGCAGCTCTCGCATATACCTAGACCCTCTAAACAGCCCCAAGCCCACAGCGGGGCCAGCCAATATAGCAAGACTGGATAATATTAGAAAGAGGTCGAAACGCATATTGGTCAGAAGAGACGGAGACTTTTCATGCCCGCACGTGCACAAAATGAGAAATGAACGAAGGGTATCTCAAAGAGTAAGATTCCAGATAGCTTACTGGGAAGAAATTAGGAAGGGTATCAGTATTATTATATATGCGTAATGATCGATACTCTTGCTGGACGGCTGCGTCAATGAGATCAAACCAAGTCTTGGCCTGGTTAGCCAATTCAACGTAAGTTCCTCATGACGTATCAGCATAGGCCTGTCAGGATGACAATGTATGCAGTAAGCTCGTATAAAGTGAATGAGTATGTCTGAGTACGTTGGACAACAAGTTACCCAATGCGGAAATGAGAGTCCTTGGAAAAATCCAGATTGGATGGCTTCGGACATCGGCCTGGGCGGTGTCCACACCACGCCTCTAAGTTCGGTGTTTGTCGGCCCACCTGTGCACATGGCGCCAAGAGCCCTGTCGATCGTTAACTATTAGGGAATGTCATGAATGCCCCAACCACCAAACTAGATCGAAACTTGACTGAAAACGGTGACTGTCTTTATATAGCTGAAGTGAATCAATAAAAGCAAGTCTAGCTCACTTTTAAGTTTAGCAACCAGTCAGATAGCTGTGATGCAGCCACCAAATTACCGTGAACAAGTGCCTGATGGCTCCAATCTTGGAAGCTTCATACCTGTGGTCTTGGGACAGTAGTTTGGGTAAAACATACTGTCCGGCGGTTCAGATAGGGAGGCAATGTGTTTGATCCAGCAGCTCATTCCAAAGACCCTCATATATATCTTTTCGGAGAAGATAATATGTATGACGTTGCTCACTGAATGTTACGTGCTGGGTAGGAATAAAAGCGCTGCCCCAGTTCTTCCAGATGTCATCGTCTGGTGCTTCGAACTAGCAAGCAGCAGATGCCTAGCTTGTACGACACCTATAACCCGTAAATTATGCGTTGAGGATGTTTCAACTCTCAAAGACAGTCAGCCGCCACATGTAACAAATAGGATCTGAATACTGACACTACCCACATACCTGGTGCGCACAATAGTCTCTATTGAAGACCGTATTCTCCATATGGCCCCTTCCTGTTGCTATAGCCTTAGGCTTT